>CM034541.1:14283060-14312332 GCA_020002185.1 Paraescarpia echinospica
TGTTACCCTCACAAACATGTTGTGCGACTTTGTTTCACAAATACTAAGTTAATTAGTTACATTTCATGTGTAGTTTCTAAACAGGTTGACGTATATTGTATTACTTACTTGACAGGCATACAGATTTCCAATGTCAATAAACACTATTCCAGATATCCAGTGTTATTTGCGACCAATTCCTCGCATGTCGAGCCATGTCGAATTTACTCAACACCGGTGGCGCCACCTCACGGTGTCTGTATTATCGCGTCAACGGCAAAGCCACTAAAGTACTGACCTCACGCGGACAGTTTGTAAAGAGGGATACATTTAGAAATCGAGTATGAACATGTTTTTTTGACGGATTATTGACAAAAGGCGTGTCCAGAAAAAAAGACAGAAAGGACCATGAGTGATCTGCCCCCATCGTCACCAACTGAGAGCTACACCCAACAGCGTGATCGCGTGTGGTTGTGATTTGAGTAGACTATGCAGTAGTTATTTTATTTTAGTGACTGTTATTGGGTTAAGGTTCATGTAGAGTGAAGTAGTTATTTTCGTCCCGCATTTTGTGTGCCTGCTGTAATGTTGAAATTAAAACGTTGAATTGTACTTTTACTTTTACTCTTACTTCAAGTACTTTTGAAAGTTACTTTTACTTTTTACTCAAGTAGTTTTTTTTATGTAGGCCTACTTTTACTTTTGCATAAGTAATTTTGAGGTGAGTTATTTGAAATTTTACTCAAGAACAAAATAAAAGTAATTCAGTGAACACTGCGGATTTAAAGCGTTACCCAACATGGCTGTTACGGTCGGTAAACAACAACAACTACACTCATCTTCCGTCCGTGATCTTGGGGTTATATACGATCAACACATATAAGTAAGACCCAACACGTAACATTAAATTCCTTATGCCGAACTGGATATTACCACCTCAGAAATATCGGGAGAATCCTTCGATACCTCACCCGTATGACGCAGCGAAGACACCCGTTCATGCTCTCATAACATTAAGACTTGATTACATTAATTCCTTACTGCATGGCTGAATAAACTTGCGAAAATGCAGCGTCTGGAGAATGCATGCGCGCGTATAATCACAAGAACCAGCTGCCGCTCGCTTATCACTCCCGTTCTAAAGGAGCTCCACTGGGGTCCAGTCCATCGTTGAATACAATATAAGATCATGTCACATACCTACCGTGTTGTACATCACCAAGCATCACTATACTTGAGCGAACTGCTGTCCATTTACATACCAATATGTTCTCTACGATCTGATCATGAATCTACAATCTTGGTGACTGTGCTACGAACTCGAACAGTCACATACGGTGATACGGAGATCGGACATTCTCCAAAGCAGCGTCGACTTTGTGGAACAGTTTGCCTGCTACCATCAGAAACTCTAACAGTTGCATCAGCTTTCAGTGGCAACTAAAAAACCTTCCTATTCTGGCAGGAATATGATTTATGCCTGAACAATACATGTCTTACGGTTTTAATCAATCTCAACTAATATATTTATTATTATTATTATTAGTCTATTTTATTTAATTCCATGCTCGTAATATATCATCTTGCTATTTTAATCCCACTTGATCCTTATAACTGTATGACTGTTAGTGTAATAAATAAATATTATTATTAAATTATTTTATTCCTTATATACATTTTAGGTATAACACCCGAATATTTAAATAACTATTTAATTCGATATACGATTCTTAGTTAATCTGTTCTTAAATTACTTAACATATTATTTTATGATTTACATGTTTAGTGGAATTATCAGTGTATTAAAAAGCACCACAGAGCACTATGTGATTAGGCGCTATATAAATTTCGTATTTTATTGTTTATTATTATTATGTTAAGGGCCAGGGGAGCAAATCTTCTAAATTTGATGGCCTTAAATTATGGAATGAATTTCCACTAAACATCCATACATCCAGTTCGGTCTTCAAGCAAATTGAAAAGACAAGCGAGAATATATGGGTAGCTGTGAGGTGGAACAAGCAAAGGGCAGCATCAGGCAAGCAGTATAGTTATTGCATTATGAAGATATGCTTTCACGAATAGCAGGATTAGCCAGCAAAGCAAAGGAAGTTAAATATCACCATTTACGCAGAAGAAGATACATTAAAAGATCACTAGCAATAACCAAAACTAACGTGTAAAGCAGATACACACTGCAACATTTGAAGCCCCAACACCGCATAAACACCACATTGATTGAAAACCAAGGGTCTGAACTGCTGACCTCTCTGCACAACCGATATATAGAAAACATGGCAACGGTTGGATCTACATATCCTGCCCAAATGTTGTGTGAGAGCATTTAGAAACAATATCCTACTCAGTTGAGAAAATTCAACTATAGCAACAAGCAGGGACTGTTCGTACATAACGTAACTCTAAGAGAGGAACGTGTCGTAAGGCGGGCTACCTTCACTGATATATCGGCAGAAGAGGCAGCATTTCATCGCAGATCATTATCATGTTACTGAAGAGTACAAAGCAAGACATACCACATGCTATGACAGCAGTAGCTTTGACACGCGCACAAGGAGAGACACCACCAGAGCTGATGGATTCCCTCAGTGTTAGGCACCAGTTGCAGTGAGTCGTCTTCTAACGATCGAATGGAAGGACTTGTAAGTAAAGTCAACGTCAGATAATGTCGTGTTCGGAACTACAAGGGGTCGAACAAAAGTGTCCATACACCTATGTGTGAGACTGGAATCAGGATTATGACAGGTAGCAGAACATTACTGGAAGTCATCCATCGCTTCGGCCATTCCACCAGTTATAAATAATGTCGTAGAAACGGTTGACACTGACTTGGCCACAAATACATCAAATATACACTGTACTACGGCAGATGTTTTACACTAAGTCGCGGGTATGTGAGAATTAGCATGAGACAACTACCATGAGAGTAACGAGACATTGTCAGAGACAAATGTTGATCCTCTCCCTGCGATTCTGCTTCCCAACATGTAAACATCTAAAAGTTGATTTCCCTATGAAATATACCACTTCGGTGCCTTATTGGACGAAATCAAAGATCACAGTTTTCCATTATATTATAAAGTTCTTGATATATCAAGACCATTACAAATTACCAAAGTGGAGTAACTGAAATCAAAGATCACAATAAGTGTGCGACAATGTCCATGGTTCTCGGAGAAACAGGCACGGTGCAATATTTTTAATATGCTTCTCATGCTTGGAGCACTTTCGACGGCGGTGTAAAACAGTCCATCAAAACAAATTGGACATTGTTGACAAGACGTCTCTTGGAAATTACGTGTACAAGTAACATGACCGCTAAGACTTTGCAAATGGAAAGCTGCAAGCAGCAGCTTACAGAATAAACAAATAACGTGGGGAAGTCGATGGTCTGCTGCCTACTGTTAGACGTGATGGAGTTACAGAAAAGGCTGAATAAATTTCAATTATTCCTGGACAAGACATTTGCTGTGAACGATGAACAGACGAAAGAGCAAAACACATTCTATTTCTTCACTATTTGCATGCTAAACTGTATGAGGACAATTACCAAATACATTGGCCACGTGTATAAACTTGTGGAGCCAGAGCAACGAAGCAAATGACGGGGATATTTCTGGCGGACGAATCGCCGCTAGAGTCATCATTCCTTCGCCTACAGAATGTTCCTGTGCCGACATTTCCCGGTGAGTTTAGACAACCACAAGAAAGATTCACGCAGTAGCGTAGATGCATGCAACCTCAGGAGCAAAGAATGTCACGTTGTAATATACTACAATGCAGACAGACTTCTACCGTTGGTCAGGATTTTGATCGTGCACAAGTCTAATTTCTCACATTGTGTGAAACGCTCCTACGCCGGCACCAACGATCCACGTGGAGGCGATTGTTCTGTAGTAGCTAGTTCTTGAGATGAACTGCGCGTGTCTGTGCGACTTCAGAATGACCACTATCTTGGACAAGGCAACCCACGCTTGGCTGTGCATCGAAACGAAACCGAAAGAAGACGTGCATATAGGGGGCATTGCCCCCAGCACTTTCGTTTGCCTCCCCCCAGTCAGACCAACTTCTTCACAGTGTACCCCATTCTTCCAAACCAGCCCCTTGTAGGGCTTACGTTTTATTCGTTTATATAAAAAATTAATATCACACATTATTTAAAGCTTTCATATATGCCTAAGGGTTATGACCATAATCATTAATATATGCATAAACTGCCCTTTTTACCCATTAGAAGTGCCCTTTTAAGACATTGCCCCCCCAGTGAAAGTTCACTAAAAAAACGTCCTGGTCTGGTCCAACTGTTCGAATTATCACATACACTGTATCTCACCAAGGAACGATACATTGTCTTGGTCTGCATCAACAATGTTCATTTTATCCCTGGACATCTTCCTTTTGTGTGTTTCATGTGTCCACGTCGAGTTCAGTCCTTTGCAGACTTTGCTTTGTGGGACTGGGCGATGGATTTCACTTCCATCGCTGATTGCGGGCTTGCATAGCACTACAACTGGGTATGCGTCTTTAGTTCTCGCATTTGCCGCTCTACTTCCTCCGTTCGTCGTGCCATCGATACAGCTTTGGCACATCTTGATCCCGTACACCAACAACGATGAGGTCCTTAATCTGTGTTGAATTGTCTAGAAATTCACACGTGTCCGCAGATTCGTTCAATGCACGAATAAACTGTTCCGTCGTCTCTCCTTCCGCTTGCACTTTGCCGTATTGCCGCGGTGAAAAATAGTAATCAAACTCTTTCCTTACACTGGTGGGCCTATACTTAACAATTTCATCTGCAGGGAGGCCAATAGTGGAACATAATTTTATAGACTCAGCCCTTGGTCCCATACTGTACAATATACTCTCAATTTGTACACTAACTTCTTCCTTGTCAAGTTTGGAAATCGTCCGGAATCTTGACCACCGATTGATCCACTTTACCAATTCTCGGGAAGAAAGTGAAACTCATTTGGCGGATTAAACTTGGACCCCATTGTTTTGGGTTGAAACTTGCAACAACTTCGACTACTGGTCGATCAGCGAACACAGAATACGTCTACTTTACTACAACAAAGCTGACTACTGTTGTCTTGTTTGTTCGCTCGGTGTCGCCACTTGTAATTTCACGTCACTCGCTGATCCAGAGCAACAGTTTGCTCTTAAAAGTACTTTCTTGAGTTCCATAGACTTTCTCGGTATGCCATGCGGTTTTCTGTGTCGTTCGTTCGATTCACCATATTGGACCATCATGTTACGTTGGGTCTACTAGGTTAAATATATAGGCATAACACCTATTACATAACGAATGCCGACCGGCAAGGCGCCGAGAGTGCAACCGGAACTATTTATTTCCTAGTTGTTTCCAGCACTCGGAAACGTTCTATTAACTGACTAGTTTGTATATATTGTGGTTACAATGTTATGATCTTATGAGGTCTAATTCAACTAGCCAGCCTTTTTCAGAACATTATCGCCAAGCCGACCTTTCTATGCTGGCACTGAGGGTGGTCACTGCCATGGTGCTTGTCGTCCTCAGTGGTTCTTTTACGTCCCAAATTGATGACGGGACCGACATTAACGTGATCTCCGAGTCACAAGGGATACACAGTCCCCAATGTTGAGAACCACGTTTTTACACCAAATATACCATACCTGCCCGGTCCAGGTATTGAACTCGAGGCGCCGGCATGTCAGGCGGATGTGCTAACCACTACACTATCGCGCGACATTACTGAATGAGTACGTCATCAACGTAACAATAAGTGCATCACACAATATATTCCATTTATGTCACATCGAACGAACGAACCCTCGATTCACAATGCGACGTCCTTTCAAGATTCCTTGTTCAAACTGATCAATAACTTACACTTTAATTTGCTTGACGATGAAAAGTTATAGTAGGCCCTATAACACAGAGGAATTCATTTACAGTTTTAGTGGTACAATTCTTATCAAAATCGTCGTGTCAGTTGAACGCCAGATGTGTCGCAGTGGTAGACATCCGGGGCGGTTGTTGTAGTATAGTAGACATCCGAGGGCGGGTGATGTACTACGGTAAACATCCGGGGGCTGGTGATGTACTGTGGTAGAGATCCGGGAGCGGGTGATACACAATGGTATGCATCCAGGGGCGGGTGATGTACTACGGTAGACATCCGGGGGCTGGTGATGTACTGTGGTAGAGATCCGGGAGCGGGTGATACACAATAGTATGCATCCAGGGGCGGGTGATGTACTACGGTAGATATCCGGGGCTGGTGATGTACTGTGGTAGAGATCCGGGGGCGAGTGATACACAATAGTATGCATCCAGGGGCGGGTGATGTACTACGGTATACATCGGGGGGCTGGTGATGTACTGTGGTAGAGATCCGGGAGCGAGTGATACACAATAGTATGCATCCAGGGGCGGGTGATGTACTACGGTATACATCGGTGGGCTGGTGATGTACTGTGGTAGAGATCCGGGAGCGGGTGATACACAATAGTATGCATCCAGGGGCGGGTGATGTACTGCGGTAGATATCCGGGGCTGGTGATGTACTGTGGTAGAGATCCGGGAGTGGGTGATACACAATAGTATGCATGCAGGGGCGGGTGATGTGCTACGGTATACATCGGGGGGCTGGTGATGTACTGTGGTAGAGATCCGGGGGCGAGTGATACACAATAGTATGCATCCAGGGGCGGGTGATGTACTACGGTAAACATCCGGGGGCTGGTGATGTACTGTGGTAAAGATCCGGGAGCGAGTGATACACAATAGTATGCATCCAGGGGCGGGTGATGTACTACGGTAAACATCCGGGGGCTGGTGATGTACTGTGGTAGACATCCGTGAGCGGGTGATACACAATAGTTTGCTTCCAGGGGCGGGTTATGTACTACGGTAGATATCCGGGGCTGGTGATGTACTGTGGTAGAGATCCGGGAGCGGGTGATACACAGTAGTATGCATCCAGGGGCGGGTGATGTACTACGGGACATCGGGGGCTGGTGATGTACTGTGGTAGAGATCCGGGAGCGAGTGATACACAATAGTATGCATCATGGGCGGGTGATGTACTACGGTAAACATCCGGGGCTGGTGATGTACTCAGCGGGTGATACACAATGGTATGCATCCAGGGGCGGGTGATGTACTACGGTAACATCCGGGGCTGGTGATGTACTGTGGTAGAGATCCGGGAGCGGGTGATACACAATAGTATGCATCCAGGGGCGGGTGATGTACTACGGTAGATATCCGGGGCTGGTGATGTACTGTGGTAGAGATCCGGGAGCGGGTGATACACCAATGGTATCCATCCAGGTAGAGATCCGGGAGCGGTGAGTACACGGCAGACATCCGGGGGCTGGTGATGTACTGTGGTAGAGATCCGGGAGCGGGTGATGTATACACGATACACATCCGGGGCTGGTGATGGGCGTGGTAGATGATACTGTGTACTGCAATGGTATGCATCAGGGAGCGGTGTGGTACACAGGTAGACATCCGCTGGGATGTACTGGTGATAGTATGCATCCAGGGGCGGGTGATGTACTACGGTAAACATCCGGGGCTGGTGATGTACTGTGGTAGAGATCCGGGAGCGGGTGATACACAATAGTATGCATCCAGGGGCGGGTGATGTACTACGGTAGACATCCGGGGGCTGGTGATGTACTGTGGTAGAGATCCGGGAGCGGGTGATACACAATAGTATGCATCCAGGGGCGGGTTATGTACTACGGTAGATATCCGGGGCTGGTGATGTACTGTGGTAGAGATCCGGGAGCGGGTGATACACAGTAGTATGCATCCAGGGGCGGGTGATGTACTACGGCAGACATCCGGGGGCTGGTGATGTACTGTGGTAGAGATCCGGGAGCGAGTGATACACAATAGTATGCATCCATGGGCGGGTGATGTACTACGGTAAACATCCGGGGGCTGGTGATGTACTGTGGTAGAGATCCGGGAGCGGGTGATACACAATGGTATGCATCCAGGGGCGGGTGATGTACTACGGTAGACATCCGGGGGCTGGTGATGTACTGTGGTAGAGATCCGGGAGCGGGTGATACACAATAGTATGCATCCAGGGGCGGGTGATGTACTACGGTAGATATCCGGGGCTGGTGATGTACTGTGGTAGAGATCCGGGAGCGGGTGATACACAATAGTATGCATCCAGGGGGGGTGATGTACTACGGTAGATATCCGGGGGCTGGTGATGTACTGTGGTAGAGATCCGGGAGCGGGTGATACACAATAGTATGCATCCAGGGGCGGGTGATGTACTACGGTAGATATCCGGGGGCTGGTGATGTACTGTGGTAGAGATCCGGGAGCGGGTGATAGACTATAGTATGCATCCAGGGGCGCGAGTGATGAACTATGCATGGTAGACATCCAAGGGCAGGTGTTGTAGTATAGCACACATCCGGGGGCGGGTGATGTATTATGGCAAAAATCGCGGGGGGCGGGGGCAGGCGATGTACTATGGTAGAGATCCGGGGCGGGTGATGTATTATGGTAGAGATTCGGGGGAGGGTGAAGTACTATGGTAGAGATCCGGGGGCGGGTGGTGTACTATGGTAGAGATCCGGGGGCGGGTGATGTACTATGGTAGAGATCCGGGGGCGGATGATATACTATGATGTAGTGATCCGGTAGTGATCCGGGGGCGGGTGATGTACTATGGTAGAGATCCGGGGGCGGGTGATGTACTACGGTAGAGATCCGGGGGCAGGTGATGTGCTATGGTATACATCCAGGGGCAGGTGATGTGCTATGGTATACATCCAGGGGTGGATGATAAACTATTGTAGACATCCAAGGGCGGGTGTTGTATTATGGCATAAATCCGGGGGCGGGTGTTGTACTATGGTGGAAATTCGGGGGCAGGTGATGAACTATGGTAGACATCCGGTAGCGTGTGGTGAACTATGATAGAGCTCCGAGGGTGGGTGATGTATTATTGTAGATATCCGGGCACAGGTGATGTACTGTGGAAAACATCCGGGGTGGATGATGTACTATGTAATATGGCTGGTGGTGTGATCCCACGAAAACAAAGTGGTCAGTTGAACAAGTGTGTTGTTCCTGTGTTGTTTTTAATTATCTCGAGAGCTCTCGATAGTGTATTTCAGGGTCCTTTGTTCACAGCCATCTATTGACCAGTGGAGTGGCCTCAATGTAATGTATAGAACACGTCCAGACATCATTGAACTCTTATTGTGGCTACTGATTGGGACCTCAGTCCACAACGATACATTGACACCCTCCATGCGCACCTCCTGACGGCCTTCATTCAGATTCACCCCGAGGGCGAAACTTTCCAACAAGACCAAAGCTAGTCCGCGCATGTCAGGGTCAGATACAATTCATTCGCCCCTTCCTCCAGTCTCCCTTCCTCTACACCCATCCTCCCAACCCTGTCACATGTCAGGGTCGGATACAACTAATTCACCCCTTCCTCCATTCTCCCTTCCTCTACACCCCTCCTCCCAACCCTGTCACATGCCAGGGTCAGATACAACTCATTCATCCCCCTAGCGGATTTTTTGGAACTAAACTAGTTCCTGTTGCGTCCCCTAGCGGAGTTTTTCGGAAATATTTTCCACTGGCTGACATGTTGCTAACTACAAACAACAGTGGTGCCACCTTACGGACAAGGTTTGGAATAAATGTAGGAGTACTGCCTAATTTGGTGCGTCTTATTTATGAAAATTGGTGCCCCTTGGTGGAAAGGTTACGAACTGAAAGAGAAGTACAAATAACTCCCCCTAGCGGATTTCAGTGAACGAAATATCGATACTGCTTAAGTTCGTGTCTCTTGGGTCTACCTGGGATGGTTGGCGCGGCGCAGAGGAAGAGGAAGTCAAATACGTCATTAAATAGGTAAGTGACGTCGTTAAATAGGCCATTGCGCATGCGCAATGGTGTCTTTTCTGATGTCCCTTAGGTTGTTGACCATTTGTTTAGGTGTAGGCCTCTCTTAGCCTATACATTTACAACTTTAACATAGGTCCAAACCTGACGAATCAGTAGAGAACTAGTAAAATAAGTCAAATTATATAATTTCTAATCACCATACATATCTACGACCTTCCCATCACCCTGTTTGTAAATTTTTATCTATCAATGTCTCTTATAGTCGACCATTTGTTTAGGTATAGGCCTCTCCTAACCTATACATTTACAACTTTAACATAGGTTCAATCCTGACGAATCGGTAGAGAACTAGTAAAATAAATAAAATTTTGTAATTTCTGGTTACCATACAGATCTACGACCTGCCCATCACCCTTTTTGTAAATGTTTCCCTATCAATGTTTCTTATTACTTGCATACGTCGACTTCTTCCGGTATTATCAAATAGGTGTTTGTCAATATTTGCGTACCCATGTATGTTATTAATGGCAGACGTGAAGTGATTCCTGAAAATGTAACATTCTTTGAGACATCTTTATCAAGAAAACCGAGGTCTCGCAATGCTTTAACATTCACCAGTGCTATAGTTTTTAAGCAATGCTACAGTTTTGCATAGGACATTTGCACTTACCACAGTTGATTACCCGGATGCAAGCTGGTATGAACTTGTATATAGCGGTGGTCTACCTGGGTCGGTTGGCGCGGCGCGGAGGAAGAGGAATGGAGCCCCCTGACGGATAGATCATGACCTACAAACATCATCCCTGACGGATATCAGTGAACCAAATATCGATAGTGCTTAAGTTCGTGCCTCTTGTTTTTGTCAAGTGCTTACTCCTGGTGGATACATCATCATCAACTTAAAGCACCCCTGTTAGATAAGTGGTGAACTAAATAACTACTCTGCGGTCCGCGCTTTTATACTTTCTACTCTGAGGTCCGTGCTTTTGAATTTTCTATTCTGCAGTCGGTGATCTTTCGGCACGCCCACGTGACCTTTATGTTCTGTTCCATAATCTTTCGGCACGCCCACGTGACTTTTCGGCACATTCACTAACTATATAAGCGCGGTGTTTTGCCAGTCGGACCGGCATTCGTATCACGACGACACCATGGTCAACATCCTGTTGAAAACACCGAACTACCACACTCCTGCGGCCTTCAGCGACAGCGACGTCGACGAACCGTGTTGCCGACCGTTCGAAGCATCTGTCAGCCGACCACAGTCACCGGATGTCAACCAACCAGTCGTTCCATCAAGCCTCTGCGCACCGGGACCTCAACCCGAACCGGGTGTTGCTGTGAAACCGAAACGAGTTGAATTTTCAGGGGCCGACTCACCCTTGTCAAACCTTTACCCATGCAGGGTCAAAGCATTCGGTCGGGTCTTTAATTCGGTCGAGCATGCCTATCAATACAGGAAGGCATTGTATCACGGCGACGTCGAATGCGCAGAGCGCATCAAAGTTGCAAAGCATGCGCACTTGGCAAAACGAAAAAGCAAACAGATTGGAGAGACGAGATCTGGTTGGAACGATGTCCGTGTTCACTGGATGCGACATTTGCTCCTCGCAAAGTTCAAGGCGTCAAAGGATTTGCGAGCCGTATTGTTGGCAACCGGAAATGCTGAACTGGTGGAGCGTGTATCATCGAAAGAGGGCTTTTGGGGACTTGGTCGTGGCTACAAAAATGGACGAAACACTCTCGGAAAACTATTGTGCAGTGTCCGCGCTAATTACTTGTAGACACTGCCTTGTGTAATGTCGACAGTTCATTGCAAGACTCTGTGTTATAGCAGTGACGAAACATTGTTCAGTCTCTGATTCTTGTAGTTATGGAGTGTGACATGTAAATACGTTTGTGTTGTACATGAATAAACTGTGCAAACCTCATCTTGTGTCTTTTTCATAGTGTAATGCAATGCATACGTTGGGAACCTTACTAATAGCCTTACACAAACTGGCAAAGTCGACCTCTTTAAGGGACAAGAAACTCGGAATAGAAGGGTTACTGCGACAACGGACGATATATTGCACGATACTACGGATGAGACATCACATGAGAGTACGGACGAGACAAGAGACGAGACTATAGACGAGATATTACACGAGACTACAGATGAGACATCACATGATACTTCGGACGAGTGTAAAGTTTCACTGACAAACGTCCAATCAAACGTACCAACACACGTTTAAACTTACAAAAGTGAGCAAATACAGGCAAGACTGAAGTAGTTAGGTGTGGTATTGTCTTGTACACGATTAAACTTTGCAAGACTCTGTATCAATGTCTAATCTCTGGTTCTTGTAGTTATGGAGTGTGACATGTAAATACGTTTGTGTTGTTCACGAATAAACTGTGCACACCTCATCTTGTGTCTTTTTCATAGTGTAATGCAATGCATACTTTGGGAACCTTACTCATTGTCTTAAGCCCTCACGCATTCACTCACTCACTCACTCACTCACTCACACAAGCCCTCACGCATTCACTCACTCACTCAAGCCCTCACTCACTCACACAAGCCCTCACGCATTCACTCACCCACTCACACAAGCCTTCACTCACTCACTCACAAGCCCTGACGCATTCACTCACTCACTCACACAAGCCCTCACTCACTCACCCACTCACTCACACAAGCCCTCACTCACTCACTCACAAGCCCTCACGCATTCACTCACTCACACACGCCCTCACTCACACACTCACTCACTCACTCACACAAGCCCTCACGCACTCACTCACTCACTCACTCACACAAGCCCTCACTCACTCACTCACTCACTCACACCAGCCCTCACGCATTCACTCACTCACTCACAAGCCCTCACGCATTCACTCACTCACTCACTCACTCACACAAGCCTTCACTCACTCACTCACTCACTCACTCACTCACTCACACAAGCCCTCACTCACTCACTCACTCACACAAGCCCTCACGCATTCACTCACTCACTCACTCACAAGCCCTCAAGCATTCACTCACTCACTCACTCACACAAGCCATCACTCACTCACACAAGCCCTCACGCACTCACTCACTCACTCACACCCTCACGCATTCACTCACTCACTCATTCAATCTCACAAGCCCTCACTCACTCACGCCCTCCCTTCGTCGCTTTTCTAACATTTTATCTTTTCAACATGTTACCGTGGACACATTTTCGTATTTTAGTGCGTTCAGTTCATCTCGCCATTCATTTCATTGCTTGCATTTGAAATACAAACACCTGCATCATGAACTCATCGACTATTCTGCTAGCTGCCAACAAGCCCACACCATCACCGTTCCAGTGCCCAAATTGCAAGAGACACTTTTCACGTCGGGACAACTTGAAACGGCACATTGACTCCATTCACGGTGGACGATCGACAAACACCACGTCACTGGATTCACTTGTCTCGGGGCCCACTATGACACATGTACCTACGGTTCCATCAACAAGCTCGACATTCCCGTCTCCATCTCAGGTGACCATGGAGTATACAAAGTCCTGGTCGATCCCCGTATTTTGGAAAACATTCAACCGCAAAGCCCTTTGACTGCTAACCCTATAGGGAGTGTCTTGCAACGACTCGACAACGAAATGCAAGGCATATTGGAACGAAGTGATATACACGAGAGGGAAAGGTATTGAGTCAGTACAACGATCTTTCCGACAAACGTATCCAAGAACCCGTGCGTGTGGTCATCGAAAAAATTCCCAGCAAAGTCGAAAACGAAGTACAACCTGCTAACGAAAATGAAGTAGTCGAAAAGGAGAGCATCGAAAACGAAATAATCGACAGCGTTCCAAAAACTATGAAGCAAAAAGCACGAAGACTACTTGATAAAATGAAAGGTGCCGTAAGTTGGAACGATCGCGGCGAGATGATGTACAGAAACAAGGCGGTTCCCGGAAGTAATATCGTGGACCTTGTGAATGACGTGTTGAGAAAACGGAAGTCGTTTGAACCGGTGGGATGGGAAACCTTCGCTCGTGGTCTCAATGACGTCAACACGCCAATGGATTTAGTTGGGAACTCAGATCGTTGGCTTTACATGCAGACAGCGTCAGTGGACGACGACATGTCAAAGCAAAAAAGCATTCCATTCGACAGCGATCGTCATCGGAATCGTAGACGACCTGCATAATCGCGGCGCGCACCTCATTCTGTGACACCTTTGCAAATCACACGTTGGGAACCATATTAGCATTACCGATTTGCGACAAAAACAAGTTCGCGTGGGACATGCAATCCACAGGAACAGTTTTCAAGAGAGATCATATGGGGAATATTCAAATAAAATCGTGTTTATGCTATGGATGACTGTGTTTGTTTTTAGTTTTCATAGTCATCAAGATACACCTCCCTTTTCCCCGTTTCAGTGACAACAATTATTTTGTTAACGTATCAATGTGGGTGGTGTTCAATATACCTAAGTGAATTTTGACTTAAGAGTGGTATGTAATGTTTGCATGTAATGTTGGCATGCACTTTCTTGTATTACCTTAATTAAGCAATAACAAAGTCGACACCATATGTGCGTTTGTGAATTTTTTTTATTCAGACACCCAAGAGAAAGTGTCAATCTTATAAAATCTTGTAAACCTTAACTATATACAAATTGATTTCATATGATACACACATTGTATTCAGACACCCAAGAGAAAGTATCCCTGTGAATGATATCACATATATTCTTGTTATGAGACACCCAAGAGTAAGTGTCACTATTATAAAATCTTGTAAACCTTAACAACTATTCACAAATCGACTCCATATGATACACAGTCACTGTTAGACAGTATGCTACACTCTGTGTTTATTTATTTTATGACACGATTTTTGCAGTGATTGAAGTATACAATATACTTCGTTTATTTTCACCAGTGTCCTACTTAAAAAGAAAAAAGCACAGGACGGTGGTGATGATGATGATGCAACAATGACGTGTGTGTGTCGATACTCTTTAATAATTGACAAGATAGGAGTCGATAAAAACAATAGTTCATCACGGGTATATTAAGATCGGATATTACACGGCTATCTCTCGAGTGTACCAAACAGTAAATGTGAAATGTGAAAAGTACACTCTTTAATAATCGACAAGTAGGAGTCAGTGGTCAATAAACATCATACCTGATCACGGTTACACCAAGACTACATGTTACACCAAGACTGAATGTTACACCAATACCGAATGATACACCAATACCGAATGATACACGGGGAGTGTAGCTCACGAGAAGATTTACTGGTGTGTCTATTATACCAGACACGGAGAGATAGTGCTTCCATCGGCTTGTACCGGTCGTTTGGAATAAAAATATGTTAGTGCAGAACGTTCTTGAATATAAATAAAAACTGAAGCATTCTTCACACGAAACCCTCGATTTTCCCCAACGCCACTCTCCTTGGTTTTGAGTACTTTCAAAAATGTGTCTTTGTCAATTTCGTTGTGTCTCTTATTTAGACCTTTCGTACTGAATTTATCCGTATCACCAAAACAATAATATGTTTTGCTGCACAACCCGATAAAACCTCTACCTTCATACTCTATTTTGAATAGGCCAGGTGTCCTTTTGTCGTGACGCGCACGCGCAATACAACACGATTCCGAAGGGACCCAATCTTTCCCTTCCATCCGATAAGTGACATAATCGGACACGTGCGCGTCACAACAAACAGCAGGAAACCACCGGGACAAGTTTGTAAAGTATTCTTGTCGTTTATCGGTGGTAACACAATCGTCTAAACAAGAAAAAGCTAAACTTAAATATGCGTAATCCGTATCCATTTCGCAATATTGGAAGAGAGGGCGCTCTACGTAATAATCTATGAAATCGTAATAAAATTCCAGCATTCTCAACTTTGCATACTGGTAAACCATAAAACCAATGTGAAGAGGGAGATCGTATTTAATGGATTTCTTGTTCATTGTCAATTGGTACACGGATTCCGTAATTGGGTATAGCTGGCGAAAACGATTACTGTTAATTCCTTGGCTCGCCGTTTTACAATTACAAAAGATAACTTTTCCGTGGAGATCCTTATTAGTGATACATTTTCCATAGCCACTATTCCCAAGAAGTTTCATCGTATCACCAATAATGGCCTTGTCCGGGTGCACGTCACCTTCGCGGCGTGCATTCGAGACGGCATTGGCAAAATGTTTGAAACACGGACTGGGTTCGTATTCTAAAACTTGATAAACGGGAGATACGATCAGTCCGTGTTTCAAATACCATTTTAACAAAGGTGTACCTAAAAGAATTTGTTTTCCAAAATACGAAGCCACCAGTGTACGCCGAGGAGTAGATAATATATTGTGCTCTTCAGCGTAAGCCCGCATATAGGGACCGATGTCGTCACGGGTAACGTTAATGTTTTTGAAAATGGGTTGCATTTCACCAAAATTATCTTTAAGATGATCTGGAACAAAAATTTCGCACTCTACCATGCCAAATAGGCGACCTTCAACTACATTTTGTAAAACTTTATCTTGGGTCATTTCCCACTTCAGGTTACGGTGAGGAAATTTTGAATTTAGAAAATGTCTTACTTCGGAATTTTTCCGAATTTCTTTCCATTGACATTCCCACATTTCGACGACCTCGGCATATTTACCCAAATACGTAGTTTTCTTTTTAGTTTCTGATAGGAAATCGGCCATAGACTTTCCGTTGATAGAGTTGGTGTCCTCCACGTTACAACGACAACCGTGAAAATAGCAACCGTGAAATTGATAAATGGTGCGAGTCTGAGCACACCATCCGTCAACGGGAAGTTTACGATCCCCATTGCGTTTCTCTTCTCCGTCAAATTGATGCCTTATCGTTGTATTCTTCTCGTGAGCTACCCACTCTAGCCATTCAAGAGCCATTTTTCCGTAAACAAGTGATGCTTTAGGTCTAAAATTATTGTCTCAGCTACGACGCGTTTAACATCCGGTAGGCATATCTTGTGAAAGAGCCCAAAGGTATAAGGCAATAGCATCATAGCCAATAATAGTAGGACAGGGGAGATCTGAGTCGCCCACTTCCGATTCACGAAGCCGTGTAACGTCGGCTTCGTGATGGCGGTGAAAAATTATAGATGGCCCCCCTACTATGGCTTTTTTTAACATATCGTATAAATCCAAATCTTTTTGATTAAACAGACTGAAATAAATATCACGTGTTAATGTGTCAAACATAAATTTCATGGTTAGACCGGGAACGCTAATACCAGATTTAAACATATCTGTGTGGCGCAATTTGTAAAAAGAGAACTTTTTTATAGCTTCAAGGAAAGGAACGACATCTCTATTGTTGTACCAAATAAGAAAATCACGAAAAGTTTTCATATCGTGATCGCGCCAAATTTGTTCACAGTACGCGTAATTTTCGTCAGAAATATCTTCGTTTTTCAAATCGCTGTGAAAATCTTCCTTTGGAGGAAGGGATTCACAGTCGAGTTTACTTAACGAAGTCACCCACTCATAGGGAAAGTTTGTACACATCCGTAAGCTTTCAGAAATTTATCGTAACTAAAACCCAAGGGCCAAATAATTTATGATGTCCAAAAATTTGATTTCTTATTAGATTCGTTCTCGTCCGTCTCGTCACCTACGTCGGTTGTCAGTAAGTGTGGTGTGATATATTTGTTTATGACGTTCAAATCGTATTTTCCGGAATTAAAGCCAATGACGGGTAGTTCTTCAAGAAATCCGTGAAGCACACCAATTAATTTTGAAATTTGTTCTTCTGGGATAATAGGTAAAGGTGACCCGTCATCTAGAATTTCGTCTAAGTCAGGTTCGAGCATTCTAGCCTCTGGTGATTGAATATGTTTTAGTTGTTGGTTTAATTCTTCAAAAACAAACTGATAACGTGTTTTGAGAATTTCGGAAGCGGTGTCGCTAATTTCGTAAAGATAATTTAGAAAACGGTCGACTAGTTGGCTCAGCTCACCCTCGCTAATAAAACAGCGTGGTTCCTTGAACCCGGGAACATTGGATGATACACTAACGCTAAGTATTTCGTGTCGAGCCAACCACTCGACCTTTGGAGTATTTACTGGTAAGTTGGTAGTGTCAAAATAAGATTCAAAATCAAAGGTGGCCCAAAATGGATAATACCGGTATTTTTCTTCGACGTCAATACCCAACTCATAAAGTTTCTGAAAAACTGTTTCCTGAACATGAAATATACCACCAGGGAAAATTCTCTTCAACTCGACTTCGCAACCTTGTTGGTGTCTTTTTAAGGAACATTCTGTATGCCAAAGTTTGTCACATTTGATACATTTGAAAGACCGTGTGTATGTTTTAATATCGTGGATATAAGAAAAATGTGTTTCGAAAAGATTCAAATTTAAATTATCGGGGAATTTACAAGTTGAACGTCTTAGTAAATGATACGCTACCAAGTTCTCGTCGTGTTCGTCGTCGTGATGATCGAGTAATTCATAAACAACTATATTGATATGGAAAAGCTTTTCAATGTCATAAAGATCACTTAACTTAAAACCAGGGAAATGGTTCATAGACGAGACATTGTTTATAGCCTCTTGGTACATGTTGTATAAAGCGGCAACATGAGGCTCAATATGATAAATATCACCTCCCCGACTTAGCGCTAGTGCACGGAAAAAACAAAGATTATCTTTATAAGGAGGCCTAACGTTTCGGGACAAGTCACATGACAACGAATGTAAACCTTTATTTGTGAGCACATAGTCGGGAAGGACTATGTGCTCACAAGTACCTATAGGGTGATCAGGTATAATGTTTATAAAAAAGTAATGTTGGTTACCAAACGACTTATCCACTGAGAATTGGGCCTTTGAACAATAGCCCAACTTAAAATATATTTTTCTTCAAACGAATTTAAAAACGACTGAAACTCATCTGCATTAGTAATTAAACCTACCAGAAACCTACCCGAAACATTTTTAGAAGAATGAAAATAACGATGTTCTTTCGTTTTCTGGTTATATAAAATAAATCCGAAGTTTAAATTAATTTTGAAGGCGGTAGTCTGTTCATCAAAAATGTTCCACAATGTTGGATGTAACGAGGTTATGTCAGTATCCGTTAATCGAATGTTGTAGGTTCTCTGGACGGGCTCCCTACGATAATGTGTGCGAATAGCCGACCACTGACTCCTATAAAAATTAAACAAATTATCTGGAACAAAATCTACAACTGGAGGTGGTACAAGTGCATCTTGTTGCAATGGAGAGACTGCAGGTGACGGCCTTTTTGGTGATGGTGATGTTGCGGTCGGTGATGACGAACTGGTCGGTGATGACAACCGGCGGCGTTTTCGCGATTTCTACAATAACATATGATTTTTACAATACAATACAATAGGAGTTCATTGTCGAATAAACTAGATAGGATAATTTTCCTTTTGTTGAAGATAACATATTCCTTGTTAGATTAAGTTAATTAAGTTAATACAACCAACAAAGTTGTTCATAACTTGGATAGTGAAACATGTAGTAAAGTTTTCAACTAATTCAACACACAATATTGAAAAACACTGCAATAAAGTACGTATCACTAGGCGGGAGAATAGTTATCTTTTATGACGCGTTAATCAATTTCTTCAGTTGATATGTACACTAAATACAGATGTGGTCAGTGATAAAACCCGACATCTTCAAAGATTACTCACCATAGTACCTTTGGTTACGGGCGCAGGCGGCGCAGAGGTAGTTGGAACACTGTCAGCGTCTGCGACGCGCTCCTTTTCTTGGCGCTGAAATAAACACACAAGTTGACTTTTAATCATGATATACAAAGGATAAAAAGACGGGATTTGTAGCAACACCTGAAATAAACACAAGTTGTGTTTTAATCATGGTATACAAAACATAAACAGATGACATTTGTAGCAGCATCTGAAAACATTTAATCAACATGATCAATTTACTATTATTTCTTCAACGTGCGCTTCCCGCCGCTGGTCCTTCTGTATTTTTCTTTGGCACCGCCCCTTGTTGATATGTCGCTGCCAATCCCTTCTCCGCGTGAAGGTGCTGCCGCACATACAGCACGCGAAGAGCGGCGCCGGGACTGTCCCGATGGTTGTCGGAGCCGCCGGGGTTGTCGCCGTGCCTGTTGGGGCCACCGGGGTTGTCGCCGTGCCTGTCGGAGCCGCCGACGTGGGCCCGTTGATGAATTTCTACAAGAATAATTAAATATTAGAGACTCTATGTTAGGAAATCATGTGACCAAAAAACACGTGACTTTTGGTCACGTGACCAGCAGTCGCTAGGAAGATGACAAGTATATGGAGACAGTGGTTCAATAGGAATAGGATGGGAGCAGGTATGTTGACAAGAAGTATGTATGAGCCGCCATTTTATTGGAAGTAAACAAAATACACGGACGCCATTTTGACGGAAGTAAACAAAATACAGGGACGCCATTTTGACGGAAGTAAACATAGACAGGGACGCCATTTTGACGGAAGTAAACTATATGCACGAACGCCATTTTGACGGAAGTAAACAATATACATGTAAACAAGATATAGGGACGCCATTTTGACGGAAGTAAACATACATAGGGGCGCCATTTTAGCGGAAGTAAACAATATACATGTAAACAATATATAGGGACGCCATTTTGACGGAAGTAAACATACATAGGAGCGCCATTTTAGCGGAAGTAAAGAATATACAGGGGCGCCATTTTAGCGGAAGTAAACAAAATACATGTAAACAATATATAGGGACACCATTTTAATGGAAGTAAACATACATAGAGGTACCATTTTAGTGGAAGTAAACAAAATACATGTAAACAATATATAGGGATGCCATTTTAATGGAAGTAAACATACATAGAGGTGCTATTTTAGTGGAAAAATACATAGGGAGCCACCTTTTTGGTGGGAAGAAGGTAGGAGCCGCCATTTTAGGCGAAAGTGTATAATAACGCAATATAAAGTTTAACTCACCACCAGCGCGTCCAGCTCGGCCTCCTCGGCCGTCCTTTTTGGGCGGCGACAACTGCCGCGGGCGACGTGGCGCTCCCAATTGCCTCGGCGACTAAAGTGCACGCTGCATACCGGGCACTGAAACCCCGCCCGAGAGGGGGGTGGTCCCGCTGGGATTCCACAGTCGACGTTCTAAATGTACGAAGGATTGTTATTAGACGTTTTCTTTACTGTATTAATACAAGATAATTATACACACGAAATATAGTGAAATGAAAATATAGATTATTAATAAAGACCTACCATTAGGGACGGTTGTAGTGCTAGCGCTGTCAGGACTGCTGGTGATGCAGGCGCCAGGGTCGGGGCTGTAGGCGCCGGGTATGGGCTGGTCGATGCCGTGGCCAGTAGTTGGGGAAAGGCCTCCCTGTACGTGATGGGGGTCAACCCCGCTATCCCAGTCGTAATGGCATGCAGCCCTCTGGCCGCCTCAGCGTAGCTCCATCCAAACCGAGCGAAGTTAGCCATGACGATGTCAAATGACGAATGACAAGCAGATCGTCTCCACGGCCTTATATAGGAACATTTTGAACGTAAAGGTCACGTGGGCGTGCCGAAAGATTATGGATTGTAGGATAGTACATTAAGGTCACGTGGGCGTGGCGAAAGATCACCGACTGCAGAATAGAAAATTCAAAAGCACGGACTGCAGAGTAGAAAGTACAAAAAAACACCGACCGCAGAGTAGAAAGTAACTCTCAAACTAACTCTCAAACTAGCTCTCAAAGTAAAGAGCTCTCAAAATACCTCTCAAAGTAGCTCTCAAACTAACTCTCAAAATAGCTCTCAAACTATCCGACTAGAACTTTGGCCTAGATATTTAGTTTATGACATATCCGCTAGGGGAAATTTAATTTATAAAAATTCCGCCAGAATTCCCTATGCTTTAACATGGGGAAACTCCCTATGCTTTAACATGGTGAAAATTCCCTATCCTTTAACATGGAGAAAATTCCCTATGCTTTAACATGGGGAAACTCCCTATGCTTTAACATGGGAAAAATGTCCTATCCTTTACATGCGGAAAATGTCCTATCCTAGGTAAAAATTTACAAACAGGGTGATGGGCAGGTCGTAGATATGTATGGTGATCAGAAATGATATAATTTGACTTATTTTACTAGTTCTCTACCGATTCGTCAGGTTTGGACCTATGTTAAAGTTGTAAATGTATAGGCTAGGAGAGGCCTACACCTAAACAAATGGTCGACAACCTAAGGGACATCAGAAAAGACACCATTGCGCATGCGCAATGGCCTATTTAACGACGTCACTTACCTATTTAATGACGTCTTTGACTTCCTCTTCCTCCGCGCCACGCCTACCATCCCAGGTAGACCCAAGAGACACGAACTTAAGCAGTATCGATATTTGGTTCACTGAAATACGCTAGGGGGAGTTATTTGTACTTCTCTTTCAGTTCGTAACCTTTCCACCAAGGGGCGCCAATTTTCATATATAAGACGCACCAAATTAGGCAGCACTCCTACATTTAGTCCAAACATTGTCCGTAAGGAGGCACCACTGTTGTTTGAAGTTCGCAACACATCCGCCAGCGGAAAAAATAGTTCCGAAAAATCCGCTAGGGGGACGCAACATAAACTAGTTTAGTTCACACAGTATCCGCTAGGAGGCGCCACTTGACCTCCTTCCTGGTACTTGACCTTGACAATTGATCTTGACCTACATCCGGGTACTTGACCTTGACCTAGTTTGATGTCCATTCCTCTTCCTCCGCGCCGCGCTAACGGTGCGCGCTGATTAACCTATATTACTACTTCTGTATCATAGGCAGTAACGGCTCCAGTGTCTCCCACTTCCTGATTCTCTCTTTTTGTCTTGCAAAAATGAACTTCAATGTTGCTGGGCCATTGTCAAAACCTAAAAAGTAAAGTGAATAACATCTTACAGGTTCTTACAGGTCCTCTTCTGGCTTGACTAGGCATTACTGCCTCTGCCTCGTATATTCCAGCTCTCACTTTTGACATCTGCTCGGACTAACAATCTAAGCTAGGAGTCGGGCAGTGTATTCAGTTTTCGTAGGGTAGTGTTGCAATAACTGATCTATTTTGCGTCAAACGACTGCACCGGTGAAGCGTCAACCACAGACTGTCGGTACTGTTTCATACGTCTGTGCGGCGGTATATAAATGAGTTATGTCTAATATTTAATCAGCGTCTTTCTTTAAATATTTTAGGTGGTGCCCTCTCGTATGTGCTTCGTTATCCCTCAATGTAACAAGATTGGATGAGACTGCTGAATCATGTATGTCCTGTTAGTATCTTATACATTTCAATCACATCTCTGAGGCGGCGTGATGATAGAGTTGGAAATTTCAGTCTCTGTAGACGTTCTCTGTATTCAAGGTTTTGAAACCAGGAATTAATTTGGTTGCTCTGTACTGAACATTTTTAAGAGCTGCAATATGTTCCGTTAAGAAAGGACTCCATATCTGATAAGCGTATTCACGGTGTGAATGTTTCGTCCATGTGATCGAAAGTACGTCGAATTATCCCCATCATTGAGTTTGGCTTTATTATTTTGTTATATTCACAAATGATTTCCCTCTGAATATAACAAAAAGAATGGGGCCAATCACTTATCCTTGTGGTATTACAATGATTACCGTCTGCCAATTTGAAAAAAATATTATTTACCCTTAGTCATTGTCTTCTTTGGGCCAGCAGAGCTGTAATCCAGGAAAGAATATTTCATTTTATTCCATAGCACTGGAGTTTGTCAATGAGTCGAATATGTGGAACATTGTAGAAAGCTTTCAAAAAATCACAATACACTATGTCTATGCATCCTCCATCATCCAGTGTTTCAGTCCATGAATGGAGTACTTCCAATAGTTGAAATACTGTAAAACGACCCTTAATGAATCAAAATTGCTTATCGCTCAGCAGGTCATTTTCTTTCATATATTCAGTGATAGTGTCGCTAATTTTTCCTTCAAAAATTTTCCCATTTACGCTCGTTAAACTGACTGGTCGGTAGTTTTGTGCTTGGGTTTTACTTCTTTTCTGATGAATCGCAGATAAGTTAGCTTGTTTCCAGTCTGTGAATAGTTTTAGATAGGGTGACCTAACTTGCAATGTGGCTATATTAATGAGGTGATCATAAACCGAGGTTCAACTGTATGTATGACATGTGTGGATGTAAATACTAATTCGTTTTAAGCTGTATTTTCCATTGTAACTGCCGATCTTTAACATTGTGTACACCGTTTCTAAAGATGTTTATGTCGAAAACCGGAGTGTCTGTTTAAATGATAATGTACTTCCGGCATAACTGGAATCCTGAGATGTTGTCCAGTTAGGCAAACTATTATTGCAGGAATATCCCCTCCCTAGACATTACCGAAGTTGCGGTCTAGCAGTATGCTTAGAATGACTTCTTCCTTATTTATTGTCTCCAGACCTGCTCTGGTCCTATATTTATATATTTGATTGCAAAGGCATGTTTATTGTTCTTAACTTTCCTGCTGACATCAACAAATGTATTGGCTCTCTCTCCCAGGAGAGCACTTTTCACTCCTAGGGAGGAGATGGCAATGCAGGGTCTTTCATAT
The DNA here is from genome assembly GCA_020002185.1 of Paraescarpia echinospica. Classification (NCBI taxonomy): domain Eukaryota; kingdom Metazoa; phylum Annelida; class Polychaeta; order Sabellida; family Siboglinidae; genus Paraescarpia; species Paraescarpia echinospica. The sequence continues at coordinate 14,307,542 of CM034541.1, forward strand.
GTCACCTGCACAATGTGACATCGTTCTATACTCCCTCAGCAGGTAACATAAAGGGTGGTCAGATAAAATTGCCTTAAGTATGCCTCTCCTGGGGATGTAGAAAATTGACTGATATACGCAGTGCACAGCTATATATATCACACACACGCATGCACGCACGTGTACACACACACACACACACACACACACACACACACACACACACACACACACACACACTGACCCTCTCATTATCTCAACTGGCACCACTCTTCTTTCATCCACTCTTCTTTCATTCTCTCCATCAACGCCTGCATGCAGGTTTGTCCCCATCTGCTGCAGAGCATCCGCTGGCTCCACCCCCAGAAATTGATCTGCGTCCCTGAGTCTTTGACAAAATTCATCACTGGATTGGAATCCCTCATACGGTTGCCACTAGATGTCGCTACAGCATCAGGAACTTTGGCCGCAGCTGTTTTCTTCACCCCTTGGATGTGATGTTTTTTTGCAGTTTTCTGGTTGGATTTCGCACTTATTGAGCCACTGCTCGAACTCGTGACATCATCATCGGTTGCCATGGTTTCACGCAATCCAGTCTTGCTCCACTTTTTGCTCATTGGTTTCTCTCCCGTGACCTTCCTATTTTCCTTGTCTCCGTTCCTCGATCATCGATGTGGTGACCTTTGCACTTTCACTCTGTGCTGACAAATGTCTCTCAGCGACGTCATCGCTGATGTCAGAAATGTTGCCGCTTACAAATTTGTATCCCAGTTTGTATCCGATGTCAGAGAGGGGTGTGTGTCTTCCTTCCTCCTTCTCTGATCTTGGTATTCCAGCTTCTGGCATAATGGCTGTCTTATGGTCAATCACAGTATATGTTCTGTCTGTGTATGCCCCCACCCAGGGGTTGTAAACACTGTGGGTGCTGTCCAAGAACTGGGTGCGTTTGGAATCCTCCAGCATACTAGCTGGCGAGAGGCGATCCCTCAATACAGACCCTCTATGTCTATGTCTATATAATAATTGGCAAAAACCATCAGGTCATTTCGCCAACATAGGGGGCGGGGGGCATATGCCATAGCACTACAGGGAATTTTAGAGTCCTCTGCCCAGCCTAGATTTAAAAGTATCCACCGTGGCTGCACACACAACTGTTTCGGTTAGTCCGTTCCAGTTCTTTACTGTTCTATTAAACAGCTGTTAGCATAAACCTGAGTCCTTGCCGGCACCTGAGTAAATCGTCCACTGTGGCCACGAGTGTTGTTGATTGAGTGAACAAGGTGACTCGGCAAAGGAAGAGCTAGTTCTCCGTGTAGGGATTTATAGAATATTGCTAGGCGGCTGACCTCTCTGCGGCGTTCTAGGGATTCCCACTTGAGTGTTTTCATCATTAATGTTACGCTGCTTTCCCGACTGTTGTTACACATTACAAATCTCGCTGCTCGTCGCTGTATTTTCTCAAGTTCGTTAATTTTTTTGGTGTATGGATCCCAGGCAGCGCTCGCGTATTCGAGGTTAAGACGAACTAGTGTAAAGTAAGCCGATTGTTTAGTTTTCTCTGAGCATTTATACAGATTTTTCTTGATAAAACCGAGGTGATTCGTATCTATGGTGCGATTCGCTGTTGTCTAGCTGTAAAAAATAGTACACATGAAATGAAACAAATATGTTTTTTACCATTCAGAATATTTACACTCAATTTTATCAGTAAGAATACTATATCAAATCAATAACTAAATTGCAGTAGTAAGTACATTTTTCTCAAAATTAATTTTTACTCACCGTCGTACTGTTGAGATATAAGTGCAACTGTGGTGGTGTGCGGTGTAGCCTGATGGTGTGTGTGCTGTAGCCTGGTGGTGTGTGCTGTAGCCTGGTGGTGTGTGCTGTAGCCTGGTGGTGTGTGCTGTAGCCTGGTGGTGTGTGCTGTAGCCTGGTGGTGTGTGGTGTAGCCTGGTGGGGTAAGCTGTAGCCTGGTGGTGCGTGCTGTAGCCCGGTGGTGTGCGGTGTAGCCCGGTGGTGTGTGCTGTGGTGTGTGCTGTAGCCGGTGGTGTGGTGGTGTGTGCTGTAGCCTGGTGGTGTGTGGTGTAGCCCGGTGGTGTGCGGTGTAGCCTGGTGGGGTATGCTGTAGCCCGGTGGTGTGCGGTGTAGCCCGGTGGTGTGCGGTGTAGCCCGGTGGTGTGCGGTGTAGCCCGGTGATGTGTGTTGTAGCCTGGTGGTGTGTGTTGTAGCCTGGTGGTGCGTGCTGTAGCCTGGTGGTGTGTGGTGTAGCCCGGTGGTGTGTGTTGTAGCCTGGTGGTGTGTGGTGTAGCCTGGTGGTGTGTGCTGTAGCCTGGTGGTGTGTGTTGTAGCCCGGTGATTTGCGTTGTAGCCTGGTGGTGTGTGGTGTAGCCTGGTGGTGCGTGCTGTAGCCCGGTGGTGTGCGGTGTAGCCCGGTGGTGTGTGCTGTAGCCCGGTGGTGTGCGGTGTAGCCTGGTGGTGTGTGGTGTAGCCTGGTGGGGTATGCTGTAGCCCGGTGGTGTGCGGTGTAGCCCCGTGGTGTGCGGTGTAGCCCGGAGATGTGTGTTGTAGCCTGGTGGTGTGTGTTGTAGCCTGTTGGTGCGTGCTGTAGCCTGGTGATGTGTGGTGTAGCCCGTTGGTGTGTGTTGTAGCCTGGTGGTGTGTGGTGTAGCCTGGTGGGGTATGCTGTAGCCTGGTGGTGTGTGCTGTAGTCTGGTGGTGTGTGGTGTAGCCTGGTGGTGTGTGCTGTAGCCTGGTGGTGTGTGCTGTAGCCTGGTGGTGTGTGCTGTAGCCTGGTGGTGTGCGGTGTAGCCTGGTGGTGTGCGGTGTAGGCTGGTGGTGTGTGCTGTAGCCTGGTGGTGTGCGGTGTAGACTGTTGGTGGTGTAGCTTGGTGGTGTGTGGTGTAGCCTGGTGGTGTGTGGGGTATCCTGGTCTGTAGCCTGGTGGTGTGTGCTGTAGCCTGGTGGTGTGTGGTGTAGCCTGGTGGTGTGTGCTGTAGCCTGGTGGTGTGTGGTGTAGCCTGGTGGTGTGTGCTGTAGCCTGGTGGTGTGTGGTGTAGCCTGGTGGTGTGTGCTGTAGCCTGGTGGTGTGTGTTGTAGCCTGGTGGTGTGCGGTGTAGCCTGGTGGTGGTGTAGCCTGGTGGTGTGTGGTGTAGCCTGGTGGTGTGTGGGGTAACCTGGTGGTGTGTGCTGTAGCTTGGTGGTGTGTGCTGTAGCCTGGTGTTGTGTGGTGTAGTCTGGTGGTGTGTGCTGTAGTCTGGTGGTGTGTGGTGTAGCCTGGTGGTGTGTGCTGTAGCCTGGTGGTGTGTGGTGTAGTCTGGTGGTGTGTGCTGTAGTCTGGTGGTGTGTGGTGTAGCCTGGTGGTGTATGGTGTAGCCTGGTGGTGTGTGATGTAGTCTGGTGGTGTGTGCTGTAGTCTGGTGGTGCGTGCTGTAGCCCGGTGGTGTGCGGTGTAGCCCGGTGGTGTGTGCTGTAGCCCGGTGGTGTGCGGTGTAGCCTGGTGGTGTGTGGTGTAGCCTGGTGGGGTATGCTGTAGCCCGGTGGTGTGCGGTGTAGCCCGGTGTTGTGCGGTGTAGCCCGGTGATGTGTGTTGTAGCCTGGTGGAGTGTGTTGTAGCCTGGTGGTGCGTGCTGTAGCCTGGTGGTGTGTGGTGTAGCCCGGTGGTGTGTGTTGTAGCCTGGTGGTGTGTGGTGTAGCCTGGTGGGGTATGCTGTAGCCTGGTGGTGTGTGCTGTAGTCTGGTGGTGTGTGGTGTAGCCTGGTGGTGTGTGCTGTAGCCTGGTGGTGTGTGCTGTAGCCTGGAGGTGGTGTAGCCTGGTGGTGTGTGGGGTAACCTGGTGGTGTGTGCTGTAGCCTGGTGGTATGTGGTGTAGCCTGGTGGTGTGTGCAGTAGCCTGATGGTGTGTGCTGTAGCCTGGTGGTGTGTGGTGTAGCCTGGTGGTGTGTGGTGTAGCCTGGTGGTGTGTGGTGTAGCCTGGTGGTGTGTGCTGTAGCCTGGTGGTGTGTGGTGTAGCCTGGTGGTGTGTGCTGTAGCCTGGTGGTATGCGGTGTAGCCTGGTGGTGGTGTAGCCTGGTGGTGTGTGGTGTAGCCTGGTGGTGTGCGGTGTAGCCTGGTGGTGTGTGCTGTAGCCTGGTGGTGTGTGCTGTAGCCTGGTGGTGTGCGGTGTAGCCTGGTGGTGTGCGGTGTAGGCTGGTGGTGTGTGCTGTAGCCTGGTGGTGTGTGGTGTAGCCTGGTGGTGGTGTAGCCTGGTGGTGTGTGGTGTAGCCTGGTGGTGTGTGGGGTAACCTGGTGGTGTGTGGTGTAGCCTGGTGGTGTGTGCTGTAGCCTGGTGGTGTGTGCTGTAGCCTGGTGGTGTGTGCTGTAGCCTGGTGGTGTGTGCTGTAGCCTGGTGGTGTGTGGTGTAGTCTGGTGGTGTGTGCTGAAGTCTGGTGGTGTGTGGTGTAGCCTGGTGGTGTGTGCTGTAGCCTGGTGGTGTGTGCTGTAGCCTGGTGGTGTGCGGTGTAGGCTGGTGGTGTGTGCTGTAGCCTGGTGGTGTGTGGTGTAGCCTGGTGGTGGTGTAGCCTGGTGGTGTGTGGTGTAGCCTGGTGGTGTGTGGGGTAACCTGGTGGTGTGTGGTGTAGCCTGGTGGTGTGTGCTGTAGCCTGGTGGTGTGTGCTGTAGCCTGGTGGTGTGTGCTGTAGCCTGGTGGTGTGTGCTGTAGCCTGGTGGTGTGCGGTGTAGTCAGGTGGTGTGTGCTGTAATCTGGTGGTGTGTGGTGTAGCCTGGTGGTGTGTGCTGTAGCCTGGTGTTGTGTGCTGTAGCCTGGTGGTGTGT
>CM034541.1:14313332-14343332 GCA_020002185.1 Paraescarpia echinospica
TTTATAAAAATTCCGCCAGAATTCCCTATGCTTTAACATGGGGAAACTCCCTATGCTTTAACATGGTGAAAATTCCCTATCCTTTAACATGGAGAAAATTCCCTATGCTTTAACATGGGGAAACTCCCTATGCTTTAACATGGGAAAAATGTCCTATCCTTTAACATGCGGAAAATGTCCTATCCTAGTTAAAAATTTACAAACAGGGTGATGGGCAGGTCGTAGATATGTATGGTGATCAGAAATGATATAATTTGACTTATTTTACTAGTTCTCTACCGATTCGTCAGGTTTGGACCTATGTTAAAGTTGTAAATGTATAGGCTAGGAGAGGCCTACACCTAAACAAATGGTCGACAACCTAAGGGACATCAGAAAAGACACCATTGCGCATGCGCAATGGCCTATTTAATGACGTCACTTACCTATTTAATGACGTCTTTGACTTCCTCTTCCTCCGCGCCACGCCTACCATCCCAGGAAGACCCAAGAGACACGAACTTAAGCAGTATCGATATTTGGTTCACTGAAATCCGCTAGGGGGAGTTATTTGTACTTCTCTTTCAGTTCGTAACCTTTCCACCAAGGGGCGCCAATTTTCATATATAAGACGCACCAAATTAGGCAGCACTCCTACATTTAGTCCAAACATTGTCCGTAAGGTGGCACCACTGTTGTTTGAAGTTCGCAACATATCCGCCATTGAAAAATATTTCCAACAAATCCGCTAGGGGGCGCAACCGAAACTAGTTCAGTTCACAAAGTATCCGCTAGGAGGCGCCACTTGACCTCCTTCCTGGTACTTGACCTTGACATTTGATCTTGACCTACATCCGGGTACTTGACATTGACCTAGTTTGACGTCCATTCCTCTTCCTCCGCGCCGCGCTAACGGTGCGCGCTGATTAACCTATATTACTACTTCTGTATCATAGGCAGTAACGGCTCCAGTGTCTCCCACTTCCTGATTCTCTCATTTTGTCTTGCAAAAATGAACTTCAATGTTGCTGGGCCATTGTCAAAACCTAAAAAGTAAAGTGAATAACATCTTACAGGTTCTTACAGGTCCTCTTCTGGCTTGACTAGGCATTACTGCCTCTGCCTCGTATATTCCAGCTCTCACTTTTGACATCTGCTCGGACTAACAATCTAAGCTAGGAGTCGGGCAGTGTATTCAGTTTTCGTAGGGTAGTGTTGCAATAACTTATCTATTTTGCGTCAAACGACTGCACCGGTGAAGCGTCAACCACAGACTGTCGGTACTGTTTCATACGTCTGTGCGGCGGTATATAAATGAGTTATGTCTAATATTTAATCAGCGTCTTTCTTTAAATATTTTAGGTGGTGCCCTCTCGTATGTGCTTCGTTATCCCTCAATGTAACAAGATTGGATGAGACTGCTGAATCATGTATGTCCTGTTAGTATCTTATACATTTCAATCACATCTCTGAGGCGGCGTGGTGATAGAGTTGGAAATTTCAGTCTCTGTAGACGTTCTTTGTATTCAAGGTTTTGAAACCAGGAATTAATTTGGTTGCTCTGTACTGAACATTTTTAAGAGCTGCAATATGTTCCGTTAAGAAAGGACTCCATATCTGATAAGCGTATTCACGGTGTGAATGTTTCGTCCATGTGATCGAAAGTACGTCGAATTATCCCCATCATTGAGTTTGGCTTTATTATTTTGTTATATTCACAAATGATTTCCCTCTGAATATAACAAAAAGAATGGGGCCAATCACTTATCCTTGTGGTATTACACTGATTACCGTCTGCCAATTTGAAAAAAATATTATTTACCCTTAGTCGTTGTCTTCTTTGGGCCAGCAGAGCTGTAATCCAGGAAAGAATATTTCATTTTATTCCATAGCACTGGAGTTTGTCAATGAGTCGAATATGTGGAACCTTGTAGAAAGCTTTCAAAAAATCACAATACACTATGTCTACGCATCCTCCATCATCCAGTGTTTCAGTCCATGAATGGAGTACTTCCAATAGTTGAAATACTGTAAAACGACCCTTAATGAATCAAAATTGCTTATCGCTCAGCAGGTCATTTTCTTTCATATATTCAGTGATAGTGTCGCTAATTTTTCCTTCAACAATTTTCCCATTTACGCTCGTTAAACTGACTGGTCGGTAGTTTTGTGCTTGGGTTTTACTTCTTTTCTGATGAATCGCAGATAAGTTAGCTTGTTTCCAGTCTGTGAATAGTTTTAGATAGGGTGACCTAACTTGCAATGTGGCTATATTAATGAGGTGATCATAAACCGAGGTTCAACTGTATGTATGACATGTGTGGATGTAAATACTAATTCGTTTTAAGCTGTATTTTCCATTGTAACTGCCGATCTTTAACATTGTGTACACCGTTTCTAAAGATGTTTATGTCGAAAACCGGAGTTTCTGTTTAAATGTTAATGTACTTCCGGCATAACTGGAATCCTGAGATGTTGTCCAGTTAGGCAAACTATTATTGCAGGAATATCCCCTCCCTAGACATTACCGAAGTTGCGGTCTAGCAGTATGCTTAGAATGACTTCTTCCTTATTTATTGTCTCCAGACCTGCTCTGGTCCTATATTTATATATTTGATTGCAAAGACATGTTTATTGTTCTTAACTTTCCTGCTGACATCAACAAATGTATTGGCTCTCTCTCCCAGGAGAGCACTTTTCACTCCTAGGGAGGAGATGGCAATGCAGGGTCTTTCATATGTCACCTGCACAATGTGACATCGTTCTATACTCCCTCAGCAGGTAACATAAAGGGTGGTCAGATAAAATTGCCTTAAGTATGCCTCTCCTGGGGATGTAGAAAATTGACTGATATACGCAGTGCACAGCTATATATATCACACACACGCATGCACGCACGTGCACACACACACACACACACACACACACACACACACACACACACTCACACTGACCCTCTCATTATCTCAACTGGCACCACTCTTCTTTCATCCACTCTTCTTTCATTCTCTCCATCAACGCCTGCATGCAGGTTTGTCCCCATCTGCTGCAGAGCATCCGCTGGCTCCACCCCCAGAAATTGATCTGCGTCCCTGAGTCATTAACAAAATTCATCACTGGATTGGAATCCCTCATACGGTTGCCACTAGATGTCGCTACAGCATCAGGAACTTTGGCCGCAGCTGTTTTCTTCACCCCTTGGATGTGATGTTTTTTGGCAGTTTTCTGGTTGGATTTCGCACTTATTGAGCCACTGCTCGAACTCGTGACATCATCATCGGTTGCCATGGTTTCACGCAATCCAGTCTTGCTCCACTTTTTGCTCATTGGTTTCTCTCTCGTGACCTTCCTATTTTCCTTGTCTCCGTTCCTCGATCATCGATGTGGTGACCTTTGCACTTTTACTCTGTGCTGACAAATGTCTCTCAACGACGTCATCGCTGATGTCAGAAATGTTGCCGCTTGCAAATTTGTATCCCAGTTTGTATCCGATGTCAGAGAGGGGTGTGTGTCTTCCTTCCTCCTTCTCTGATCTTGGCATTCCAGCTTCTGGCATAATGGCTGTCTTATGGTCAATCACAGTATATGTTCTGTCTGTGTATGCCCCCACCCTGGGGTTGTAAACCCTGTGGGTGCTGTCCAAGAACTGGGTGCGTTTGGAATCCTCCAGCATACTAGCTGGCGAGAGGCGATCCCTCAATACAGACCCTCTATGTCTATGTCTATATAATAATTGGCAAAAACCATCAGGTCATTTCGCCAACATAGGGGGCGGGGGGCATATGCCATAGCACTACAGGGAATTTTAGAGTCGTCTGCCCAGCCTAGATTTAAAAGTATCCACCGTGGCTGCACACACAACTGTTTCGGTTAGTCAGTTCCAGTTCTTTACTGTTCTATTAAAAAGCTGTTAGCATAAACCTGAGTCCTTGCCGGCACCTGAGTAAATCGTTCACTGTGGCCACGAGTGTTGTTGATTGAGTGAACAAGGTGACTCGGCAAAGGAAGAGCTAGTTCTCCGTGTAGGGATTTATAGAATATTGCTAGGCGGCTGACCTCTCTGCGGCGTTCTAGGGATTCCCACTTGAGTGTTTTCATCATTAATGTTACGCTGCTTTCCCGACTGTTGTTACACATTACAAATCTCGCTGCTCGTCGCTGTATTTTCTCAAGTTCGTTAATTTTGTTGGTGTATGGATCCCAGGCAGCGCTCGCGTATTCGAGGTTAGGACGAACTAGTGTAAAGTAAGCCGATTGTTTAGTTTTCTCTGAGCATTTATACAGATTTTTCTTGATAAAACCGAGGTGATTCGTATCTATGGTGCGATTCGCTGTTGTCTAGCTGTAAAAAATAGTACACATGAAATGAAACAAATATGTTTTTTACCATTCAGAATATTTACACTCAATTTTATCAGTAAGAATACTATATCAAATCAATAACTAAATTGCAGTAGTAAGTACATTTTTCTCAAAATTAATTTTTACTCACCGTCGTACTGTTGAGATATAAGTGCAACTGTGGTGGTGTGCGGTGTAGCCTGATGGTGTGTGTGCTGTAGCCTGGTGGTGTGTGCTGTAGCTTGGTGGTGTGTGCTGTAGCCTGGTGGTGTGTGCTGTAGCCTGGTGGTGTGCGGTGTAGCCTGGTGGTGTGTGCTGTAGCCTGGTGGTGTGTGCTGTAGCCTGGTGGTGTGCGGTGTAGCCTGGTGGTGTGTGCTGTAGCCTGGTGGTGTGTGCTGTAGCCTGGTGGTGTGTGCTGTAGCCTGGTGGTGTGTGGTGTAGCCCGGTGGGGTATGCTGTAGCCTGGTGGTGCGTGCTGTAGCCCGGTGGTGTGCGGTGTAGCCCGGTGGTGTGTGCTGTAGCCCGGTGGTGTGCGGTGTAGCCTGGTGGTGTGTGGTGTAGCCTGGTGGGGTATGCTGTAGCCCGGTGGTGTGCGGTGTAGTGTAGTGGTGTGTCTGTAGCCCGGTGGTGTGTGTGTAGCCTGGTGGTGTGTGGTGTAGCCTGGTGTTGTGCGGTGTAGCCCGGTGGTGTGCGGTGTAGCCCGGTGGTGTGTGCTGTAGCCCGGTGGTGTGCGGTGTAGCCTGGTGGTGTGTGGTGTAGCCCGGTGGTGTGTGCTGTAGCCTGGTGGTGTGTGGTGTAGCCCGGTGGTGTGCGGTGTAGCCTGGTGGGGTATGCTGTAGCCCGGTGGTGTGCGGTGTAGCCCGGTGGTGTGCGGTGTAGCCCGGTGGTGTGCGGTGTAGCCCGGTGATGTGTGTTGTAGCCTGGTGGTGTGTGTTGTAGCCTGGTGGTGCGTGCTGTAGCCTGGTGGTGTGTGGTGTAGCCCGGTGGTGTGTGTTGTAGCCTGGTGGTGTGTGGTGTAGCCTGGTGGTGTGTGCTGTAGCCTGGTGGTGTGCGGTGTAGGCTGGTGGTGTGTGCTGTAGCCTGGTGGTGTGCGGTGTAGCCTGGTGGTGGTGTAGCCTGGTGGTGTGTGGTGTAGCCCGGTGGTGTGTGCTGCAGCCTGGTGGTGTGTGGTGTAGTCTGGTGGTGTGTGCTGTAGCCTGGTGGTGTGCGGTGTAGCCTGGTGGTGTGTGCTGTAGCCTGGTGGTGTGCGGTGTAGGCTGGTGGTGTGTGGTGTAGCCTGGTGTTGTGTGTTGTAGCCTGGTGGTGTGTGCTGTAGCCCGGTGGTGTGCGGTGTAGCCCGGTGGTGTGTGCTGTAGCCCGGTGGTGTGCGGTGTAGCCTGGTGGTGTGTGCTGTAGCCCGGTGGTGTGCGGTGTAGCCCGGTGGTGTGCGGTGTAGCCCGGTGATGTGTGTTGTAGCCTGGTGGTGTGTGTTGTAGCCTGGTGGTGCGTGCTGTACCCTGGTGGTGTGTGGTGTAGCCCGGTGGTGTGTGTTGTAGCCTGGTGGTGTGTGGTGTAGCCTGGTGGTGTGTGCTGTAGCCTGGTGGTGTGCGGTGTAGGCTGGTGGTGTGTGCTGTAGCCTGGTGGTGTGCGGTGTAGCCTGGTGGTGGTGTAGCCTGGTGGTGTGTGGTGTAGCCCGGTGGTGTGTGCTGCAGCCTGGTGGTGTGTGGTGTAGTCTGGTGGTGTGTGCTGTAGTCTGGTGGTGTGTGGTGTAGCCTGGTGGTGTGTGCTGTAGCCTGGTGTTGTGCGGTGTAGCCCGGTGGTGTGCGGTGTAACCCGGTGGTGTGTGTTGTAGCCTGGTGGTGTGTGTTGTATCCTGGTGGTGTGCGGTGTAACCCGGTGGTGTGCGGTGTAGCCCGGTGGTGTGTGCTGTAGCCCGGTGGTGTGCGGTGTAGCCTGGTGGTGTGTGCTGTAGCCCGGTGGTGTGCGGTGTAGCCCGGTGGTGTGCGGTGTAGCCCGGTGATGTGTGTTGTAGCCTGGTGGTGTGTGTTGTAGCCTGGTGGTGCGTGCTGTACCCTGGTGGTGTGTGGTGTAGCCCGGTGGTGTGTGTTGTAGCCTGGTGGTGTGTGGTGTAGCCTGGTGGTGTGTGCTGTAGCCTGGTGGTGTGCGGTGTAGGCTGGTGGTGTGTGCTGTAGCCTGGTGGTGTGCGGTGTAGCCTGGTGGTGGTGTAGCCTGGTGGTGTGTGGTGTAGCCCGGTGGTGTGTGCTGCAGCCTGGTGGTGTGTGGTGTAGTCTGGTGGTGTGTGCTGTAGCCTGGTGGTGTGCGGTGTAGCCTGGTGGTGTGTGCTGTAGCCTGGTGGTGTGCGGTGTAGGCTGGTGGTGTGTGGTGTAGCCTGGTGTTGTGTGTTGTAGCCTGGTGTTGTGTGCTGTAGCCCGGTGGTGTGCGGTGTAGCCCGGTGGTGTGTGCTGTAGCCCGGTGGTGTGCGGTGTAGCCTGGTGGTGTGTGCTGTAGCCCGGTGGTGTGCGGTGTAGCCCGGTGGTGTGCGGTGTAGCCCGGTGATGTGTGTTGTAGCCTGGTGGTGTGTGTTGTAGCCTGGTGGTGCGTGCTGTACCCTGGTGGTGTGTGGTGTAGCCCGGTGGTGTGTGTTGTAGCCTGGTGGTGTGTGGTGTAGCCTGGTGGTGTGTGCTGTAGCCTGGTGGTGTGCGGTGTAGGCTGGTGGTGTGTGCTGTAGCCTGGTGGTGTGCGGTGTAGCCTGGTGGTGGTGTAGCCTGGTGGTGTGTGGTGTAGCCCGGTGGTGTGTGCTGCAGCCTGGTGGTGTGTGGTGTAGTCTGGTGGTGTGTGCTGTAGTCTGGTGGTGTGTGGTGTAGCCTGGTGGTGTGTGCTGTAGCCTGGTGGTGTGTGGTGTAGCCTGGTGGTGTGTGCTGTAGCCTGGTGGTGTGTGGTGTAGTCTGGTGGTGTGTGCTGTAGTCTGGTGGTGTGTGCTGTAGCCTGGTGGTGTGTGCTGTAGCCTGGTGGTGTGCGGTGTAGCCTGGTGGTGTAGCCTGGTGGTGTGCGGTGTAGGCTGGTGGTGTGTGCTGTAGCCTGGTGGTGTGCGGTGTAGGCTGGTGGTGTGTGCTGTAGCCTGGTGGTGTGTGGTGTAGCCTGGTGGTGGTGTAGCCTGGTGGTGTGTGGTGTAGCCTGGTGGTGTGTGGGGTAACCTGGTGGTGTGTGGTGTAGCCTGGTGGTGTGTGGGGTAACCTGGTGGTGTGTGGTGTAGCTTGCTGCGCTTAGCTTATGTAGTGAAAGAAAGACACATTGTGTGGTTGGTAAATGGCAATGCCCTTTATATACATTATAGTAAATGGTAGTAACAGTGACGGTTACTTAACTAGAAAGCAAAGGCAATTCCTCTTACATGATAGAGGAGTAAAACAGCTGTCATTGGAGATTGCCGATGATTGAATAACCAGCTAAGCTTAATAAATGTGTGTGGCTCTAGCAGCACCATGGTTCCTGGACATGGCAACGAGTCTGTCACACAACTTGCATACCTCGCCTCCTGTGAGCAAAGTCACTTTTGTAACAAGAGAGGACAAAAGATGAGACTGTTGCACGCATGCAGTAACCCCGTCACTGACTCACAATGGCAGCCATCAACGTAAGATATCTACATACATTGTCAAACAACACAAATGCATGGTTGCAGTAGATATAGAACGGCCAAGCTCAAACATTCTGCAGCAAAGTTGCTATTGGGTAAGGAAAGAGACAATTTCATGCAACCCAAACTCCGGCCCAAAGCTGAAAGGCCAAATACGCAAAAAACTCCCTCCGTCAAGTCAAAATTGTAAACATACATATATAAGAATATATACCAAGAGTTGTAGTGTTGTACACCCCACAGCTACAGGGTTACACATATTACAGTAGTGAGTTTGAGGCATGGGGTGATAAGGAAGGCAAGCCAACTCCCAGCCCAAAGCTGAAGAGTTGGACATGTATCCAGCTCTACTCCTCTGTTACATGGAAACATACATATACACTCAGGACAACTATGGTACTGTAGCTTATAAGTATAAAATGTACCTCTTTGAATACAACTATACATCGACCTACCTCTATGATTATATGTAAGCACATAAGTATAGTGTTTGTGCCCTACAAATAATGCAAACAAAACAAGGTAAATTAACTGCATATAGCATTTGTTTAGCTATGTATATTACCACCAGACCCGAATTGGAGGAACGGAGTAAAATACGCAATATGACGACAGAATGAATTATAATGTCCAAACCAGCCTGCCAACTCTGTGGCATAGAGTACAGCTGGTTGAGGTAGTCACATTAAATATTATTATGTATAATGATGAATAAAGTACATATACACTTGGAAAACCAGCAAGAACACGTATTTACAATTAAAGACTTAAAAGGAGATCAAAGTGGCCCCAAACCTTGTAGTTTAGTCCGACCCCCGTGACCCCTCATTGCAGTGACCTGAGAGATGGCGCTTGTGCGTCTGGGCTGCTGTGCCCGGCAGTTGATGCGGGCATGTCCTTGTTTATCACAAAAGCTGCATGCGTAACTGAAACGACACGCCTTGCGGGAACATCCGCCAGTGTTATTGTACATGTAGCACATACCAATTAATACTGGCATCTGGCTGGCGATTCATCTGCATTGGCAGTCGTTGCTGCCTGTGTGATTCTACCTGCGAAGCCCCACCATGTATCGCATCCATGGCAAGATCCCAGTTGGTCGAATGCCAAGGCAGTGACGGCACCAGAGCATGCACCCGGCGAAATTTGTCGTCGTACACACGCCAAGCAATTCCCCGGTGGCGCCTCTTTATGTCTAGGATGCGGCATATGTACGTGAACAGGGACGGGGCTTCCGTTGGGTGACGTTCCACGTATACACTGGCATACAAACAGAATGCGTGTAGCCAATAGAAGCTGCCCGTTATCGGTGGAGCTCGGGATGGTGTTGTTGCGAAATGTGGCTGCTGGCTCTCTCCAGTGACTGTCGAAGAAAATGACGGCTCGATGTTGGATGCCAACACACCGAGATTAATGTACTGGTGGGACCAAATCATAGCCTTGATCTTGGGGTCAAGTGTAGCCCCCAAAATTAAGATTGGGGTCATGGGCGACTCGTCATGCGTGACTGGTCCCAAGCTAGTTTGATGCCATCTGGAAGTTTGTTGGAAGATACCGGATGACATAGCATGTTTATCGGTGGCCTGGCTTCCCACCACTGCTGTACCTGGCTGCTGCAAGGGCGGGCACGTGTGTGAGGTCTGCACTGGACTCGGTGGTGTTACCGCTACACACTCGGGAAATGATAGGGTAGGTGCCAGTGCTGCAGGAGGTGACAGGGCAGTATCTGCTCCAGTTTGGGCTGCCTGTGCGTCACCGAGCTGTTGCTTCATCTCTTGCAGCTGTTGTTGCAGTTGCAGAAATGACACGCGAAGATCCTCCTGCTCGCGGTGATATCCTCCTGCTCGCTGGCGCATATCAAGCTGTCAATTGAGTCGTCATTGACCAAACTTGCGGGCACACGAGTCTTCCTGACAAGACATCGGCGGACGGTCGCTGGTTCACCCGACCGTCCATTCTTCACTTTAGGCATAGCTGCAGTGAGGAAACATACCAAAGCAGATCTCCGCAAATAAGTTAACATGCAGCCAGTCCAGAATGGGGCACGTTGCTGCAGCATTTGTTCTGCAGGTGCATGTATGCTGGGGCCGCAGTGACTGTTGCCTATGAATATAATAATGACGTAAATACCTAGGCAACCAATGACACGCGCAGTTAGTTCATAAGGTCTGCTGACAGGAGTATCTCCTTGTATTGCAACAAATAAATAGATGCCCACGCATCGTAAATGGCCTAACAAATTATAGGCATGCCCCCAGCACACTCAATAATGTACATACGATGACTATGCTTTTAATGTAGTTGTGCATAATTATAATCGCGATATCAAACAAAAGTAATCAAAGTCAATTACATTTTCACACCCATCATTCGTGATCGTAGTTGTACTCGTGTAGTTTACCATTATTAATAAATGATACAGTTGTGATGTAAACGATCTCTGGGGCTAACCCGACCTTAATAACGCCCAACAACATAGGGCAGGGTTATACTCATTGATCAGGCCTGACAACTTGGGAAAGGTTCATATTCTTCGACAAGGCCCAATCAAAGCATGCGCCCAACAGCTTGGGTAAGCTTTAAATACAAGCATCAAATCCGACAAATATCATGCACCCGACAACTTTAGCATGGCTCATATTCATTGACCAAGGCCGGCCATATCTTTTTCTTCCCCTGGCTCCCTTGCGGGGTGGGGTCCACGTCTCTTGGTAGCTTCTTCTACTTTTCTTATCAGTTCTTTCCACCTCTCTCTCTCTCTCTCTCTCTCTCTCTCTCTCTTTCTCTCTCTCTCTCTCTCTCTCTCTCTCACTCTCTCTCTCTCTCTCATCCGCAATGGCCGTCCATTCATGGCTGTTCACGCCAGCCCTCCCCAGGTCTCTTTTTATGCTGTCGTTCCATCTCATCCTTGGTCTTTCTCTCCTTCGTCTGCCACCCTCTTCTACTTTCCATGCTCTTTTCGCCAGTCTGTCTTCGTCCATTCTATGTACATGTCCCGCCCATCTCATTCTGTTACCTGTTACTTTCCTCTTTAGGTGTTTTTCATTCCAATCTCCTCTCTCAATTCCTTCATCTTCCTTCTGTCCTCTCGCGTTACTCTACATATTATTCTGACTCAGTTGTTTTCTGCTACCTGTAGTTTCTCCTCCTGTCTCTCTGTCAGTGTTCCCAACCCATATATACAGGCTGGTACAACGCAGACTTCCAACACTTTTCCTTTCAGTTGTTTATTCAGTTTCTGTCCCACATAATGCCTTCTACCCTCTGCTGCTCCTGCTTGCACTCTCCTATGTATTTGTGTAATACTCCTTCCATCCTCACACACTGTACCGCCCAAGTATACAAATCTGTTCACTTGTTTAATGGTCATTCCGTCAACAACAACATGCATATCTACCTCCTGTTCACCTATCCACATTACTTCAGTCTTCTCCAGATTCATTCGGAGGCCGTGTTTTCTGAAGGTGTCACTCCATTCTTGCAATGCTTTCTGCAGTTCCTCTTTGTTATCAGCCACCACTGCTAGGTCGTCTGCATACAGTATCTTCTTAAGTTCTTCCTGCATGATATCTTTCCACTGGTCAGGTTCATCATAATGAAAAGCAGGGGACTCAAGGCACTTCCCTGTCTGAGTCCTACTTCCACTCCAAATTGTTCCGATGTTTCTCCTTCGACTCTCACTACCGCTGTTGTCTCCTTGTACATTTCCTCCATCATTCTGGCTTCCGCTTCTCCAACCTCCATTCATCTCATGACTGCAAATGGGAGTTCTCTCGGCACGGTGTCAAATGCATTTTCCAGATCTACAAAACCGAATGCTACATCCTTTTTAAATTCTCTCTTCTTCTCGATAATTTGTCTGATGGCAAACAATCCATCATCTGTTCCTCTCCCTTTCCTAAATCTCAGCTGATTCTCTCCGATTTTGCTCTCCACTGTAAGCCTCACCCTAGCATCCAGTATCCTTTCCAACATTTTCAGGGCTTGGCTCAGTAATGTGATGCCTCAGTATCTCCCTGGGTCATGGATGTCCCCTTTCCCCTTCCATATCGGCACGATCACTCCTCTTCGCCACTCTGCTGGTATCTCTCCTGCTGTGAAGCACACATTAAACAGCCTCGTCAGCCACTTGATTCCAACTAGTCTGTTTGTTTTCACCATTTCCACTGAGAGTTCATCCACTCCTACAGACTTTCCTGTTTTCATCTTCTTTACTGCTTTCTCCACCTCTTCTTCTGTTATTGTCCTCACCTCCAGCTCTCTCCTTACAGTATGATGTATCTCTATCTCATATTCTTCCTTCGGATTTAGAAGTTTCTTGAAGTATTCCTCCCAAACATCCAGCACTTGTTTTGCTCCAGTGACCAGTGTCCCGTCGCTTCTCTTCATTGCTGATGTTCGTATGGTATCTTTGCTGTCTCTGTCTCTATCCCCGGCAAGTTTGAAGATCAGTTTTTTTCCTCCATCTTCTTCAATCCTATCACATAATTCCTGCTGTTTTTCATCTCTTGCTTTAGCAACCGCCTTATTTGCTGCCTTCTTCTTCTCCCGGTACTTCTGCTTCAACCTTGTCTTTTCTTCATCACCCGCTTCTTCCAAACACTTCAGTGCCTCCTTTTTTTCTCGTATTGCTTGTTCGACTTCCTGGTTCCACTACCACTGTTCTTTCTTCTTTCGACTTTGTGTGGGCTTTCCTGATGTTCGTCCACATATCTCCTCAGCTGTTCTAACAAAGCCTTCCTTAAGTGCTTTCCACTCTGATTCCACATCCTCCCTTTGTTCTTGGCGTAGCCTGAACTTCCTTTCTACTTCAGTTTTGTATTGGGCCATCACCTCTCCTTCACATTTTCACCATTTGATTACCTGTCTTTGTTTCCCCCTTCTCTGTTTGCCTCTTCCTATCCACATTTCATAAACTAATGGTTTATGTTGGCTCGTTATGTGCTCTCCTGCCAGAACTTTGCAGTCCCTAACCTTGTTCAACTGGCTGCTTCTAACAATCAGCAGATCTATCTCTGTTCTGTTGTTTCCACTTCTGTATGTGATCTTGTGTGATTCCTTCTTCTGAAAGAAGGAGTTTACCACCACTAGCTGATTTCTCCCTAGCATCTCGACCAGATCGTCCCTCTTTGTTTCTCGTTCCATATTCGTACTTTCCTAAGGTCTCCTCACTGCTCTGTCTCTTTCCTAGATGTGCATTTAGATCACCTGCCACAACCAACATTGTCTCTGGCTCCACATGCCCAATAACTTCTTCCAGGTTGTTTCGGAATGCATCCTTGTCTTCTTGAGTTCTCCCTGACTGTGGTGCGTAGCCCGATTGTATGCACATCATCTCTCCTCCAACTAACATCCACACTGCAATTATCCTGCCTTCCCATCGTTCTACCCTGGTGACTTTCTTGCTGTATTCCTCCTTCATAATCACTTCCACTCCATTCGTCCGTCCATCTCCCCCTGCATGCAGCATCTTAAACCCTTCTCCCAGATCCACTGCCCGGTCCCCTTTCCACTTGGTTTCTTATACCACCATCACTGACAGTTGCCGCCTCTTCATTAGCTCCACCACCTCCACTCGTTTCACCGTCATTGTTCCCACATTGAGGGTGGCAAACCGGACTTTGCATAAGAGTCGATGTCGGCTGTTCGACCCTCCAGGTCTTCGCAAATTTATCGTTGGTGCCTGGGTCCCAGCGCGTCGGTTCCCCCGCACGCGGTAGCCATTCTCGTAATTACTAAGTGACATAGCATATAATTGAGGTCATTTATTCGAGCCACATGGCGCTGCCCATGCTGACCCATGTGGTGGGTTTGTCTTCCAGGTTTTCCTTCCCGTAGGTCAATGTCTTCCATGACTAGTGGACTTGATCTGCCCATGATTTGAATTTAGAGTTTTCCTTCTCCTAGACCCATTGCCTTCAAGGCTAATGAGTTGGGTCTATCCAGGTTTTTAAATCAGAGTTGTCCCTCTCCTAGATCCCTAGCATGTTAGCCTGGGGCCGTAAGGTGCCCAGTTACCGCAGTGTACCACAAGGAGATCATGCAAGAGTCTTGTCTATGGAGAGGCTATGTACCAGCAGGGGAGGCTTGCGCACTCATGTCCCTTTTCGCCCTTGTGAAGGGGCTAGCTGGCGTTCGCAACTGAAAGCGAGAACAAGAAGCACATGCACTACGAGCTACTCACTACACTGCGACACTAGATGCGTCACACAGACCTGTGCTCGCACCACACCGCCAAGGCCGGCCATATCATGCGCCCAAACAATTTGGACATGGCTAATTTTTATTGACTTTACATGATCAGATCATGCGCTCAAACAATTTGGACATGGTTCATTTTTATTGACTATACATGACCGGAGAAGGAGCTACTCGGGCTTGAGGGGGCATTGAGAAAAGAGAGGGTGTTCATGGGCGACTCTATTCTGGGAAAGACAGATAACACACTAAGCGAAGGGGAGGACGTCGTTGTTTATTTGCCGGGGGCTAGGATAGAACATGTTGCGTAAAGGGTAGAGAAGGTATTGGGGCATGGCAAGAGAGGGTCTATACTAGTACACGTAGGGACAAATAATGCAGACGGGGGGGGGAACAACTGGGATAGTACAGAAGTACAGACAGTTAGTGAGGAAGTTAAAGAAGACAAGAGTCGAACAGATTATTCTCTCAGGAATTTTGCCAGTAATGGGAGGAAGGGGGCCAACATACAGAAACTGCAAGAGGATGGCGATCAACGCACTAGTTGAGCAGATGTGTAAAGAAGTGGGGGTGGGATTCGTTGATTTATGGGGATACTTTGTTGGGATGGAAGATATGTACGTGAGAGATTGCCTCCATCTAAGTGGAAAGGGGGCAGCAGTTTTCTCAGAGAACCTGCTGCAATCTGTTGACAGTGGGACAGGATGCATATATTTAAATTAGATTCGCAGGGAGGATTCACAGAGAAGCCCGAAACTGGAGTTATATAAAAAAAAGACAGCAGAAATAAATCAGCAAACAACAGCCTGGAAAACTGTTCTGAATCAGGATATAAATGCGTTTGTTTACATGCAAGGAGCACCACTGTTTTTGTTGGAATCTGAGATGTAACACTCATTCATGACTCTCAATGCCACCCCTAGTTATGGGATATTTTTGTTGGAGTCTAAGATGTAACACTCAGCCATGACTCTCAGTGCCACTCCTTGTTTTTGAATGTTTGTGTTGGAGTCTGACATGTAACACTCAGCCATGAGTCTCAGTGCCACCCTTGTTTAAGGGATGTTTTTTAGCCTGACAGGTAACACATTGTTATGACTCTCAGTGCCACCCCTGGTTGTAGGATGTTTTTCTTGGAGTCTGAGATGTAACACTCAGCCATGATTCTCAGTGCCACCCTTGGTTATGGGATGTTTTTAGTCTGAGATGTAACACATTGTTATGACTCTCAGTGCCACCCCTGGTTGTAGGATGTTTTTCTTGGAGTCTGAGATGTAACACTCAGCCATGAGTCTCAGTGCCACCCCTGGTTATGCGATGTTTTACACCTCCAGTAATGCAACAGACATCCCACTTTCAGATAGGTATGTGTTGGAAATGTTTACAAATGCTGCCTTTGAAAGTAGATGGCATAAGCCATAATATGTGAGTAGGCAGCCATACTGGAAATAAAATGTATTAATGTTTCACGTAATACTACGCTACAAGTAGAACAACTGTCAGACAACAACTGCTGCCTCTGTCAGATGTTGTCCTTCTCCCAATTGTCCATTAATACTACGGTACAAGTAGAACAACCGTCAGACAACAACTGCTGCCTCTGTCAGATGTTGTCCTTCTCCCAATTGTCCAGTAATACTACGCTACAAGTAGAACAACCGTCAGACAACAACTGCTGCCTCTGTCAGATGTTGTCCTTCTCCCAATTGTCCAGTAATACTACGCTACAAGTAGAACAACCGTCAGACAACAACTGCTGCCTCTGTCAGATGTTGTCCTTCTCCCAATTGTCCAGTAATACTACGCTACAAGTAGAACAACCGTCAGACAACAACTGCTGCCTCTGTCAGATGTTGTCCTTCTCCCAATTGTCCAGTAATACTACGCTACAAGTAGAACAACCGTCAGACAACAACTGCTGCCTCTGTCAGGTTATTGTCCTTCTCCCAATTGTCCAGTAATACTACGCTACAAGTAGAACAACCGTCAGACAACAACTGCTGCCTCTATCAGATGTTGTCCTTCTCCCAATTGTCCAGTAATACTACGGTACAAGTAGAACAACCGTCAGACAACAACTGCTGCCTCTGTCAGATGTTGTCCTTCTCCCAATTGTCCAGTAATACTACGCTACAAGTAGAACAACCGTCAGACAACAACTGCTGCCTCTGTCAGATGTTGTCCTTCTCCCAATTGTCCAGTAATACTACGCTACAAGTAGAACAACCGTCAGACAACAACTGCTGCCTCTGTCAGATGTTGTCCTTCTCCCAATTGTCCAGTAATACTACGCTACAAGTAGAACAACCGTCAGACAACAACTGCTGCCTCTGTCAGGTTATTGTCCTTCTCCCAATTGTCCAGTAATACTACGCTACAAGTAGAACAACCGTCAGACAACAACTGCTGCCTCTGTCAGATGTTGTCCTTCTCCCAATTGTCCAGTAATACTACGCTACAAGTAGAACAACCGTCAGACAACAACTGCTGCCTCTGTCAGGTTATTGTCCTTCTCCCAATTGTCCAGTAATACTACGCTACAAGTAGAACAACCGTCAGACAACAACTGCTGCCTCTGTCAGATGTTGTCCTTCACCCAATTGTCCAGTAATACTATGCTACAAGTAGAACAACCGTCAGACAACAACTGCTGCTTCTGTCAGGTTGTTGTCCTTCTCCCAATTGTCCAGTAATACTTCGCTACAAGTAGAACATCCGTTAGACAACAACTGCTGCCTTTGTCAGGTTGTTGTCCTTCTCCCAACCAACAAGAGCAGAGATTAAGATCATCATCATGAATGCACTTTGTCATGTATCCTATGTGTAGGATAAGAGGACTTTCCTATTGCACCCAGACGTAGACCGTGTGTAGGATATGAGGACTGTCCTATTGCACCCAGACGTAGAACGTGTGTATGATATGAGGACTGTCCTATTGCACCCAGATGTAGACCGGGAGTAGGATATGAGGACTGTCCTATTACACCCAGACGTAGACCGTGTGTAGGATATGAGAACCGTCCTATTGCACCTAGACCTAGAGCGTGTGTAGGATATGAGGACTGTCCTATTGCACCTAGACCTAGACCGTGTGTAGGATATGAGGACTGTCCTATTGCACCCAGACGTAGACCGTTTGCAAGATATGAGGACTGTCCTACTGCACCCAGACGTAGACCGTGTGTAGGATATGAGGACTGTCCTATTGCACCCAGACGTAGACCGTGTGTAGGATATGAGAACCGTCCTATTGCACCTAGACCTAGAGCGTGTGTAGGATATGAGGACTGTCCTATTGCACCTAGACCTAGACCGTGTGTAGGATATGAGGACTGTCCTATTGCACCCAGACGTAGACCGTTTGCAAGATATGAGGACTGTCCTACTGCACCCAGACGTAGACCGTGTGTAGGATATGAGGACTGTCCTGTTGCACCCAGACGTAGACCGTGTTTAGGATATGAGGACTGTCCTACTGCATCCAGACGTACACCGTGTGTAAGATATGAGGACTGTCCTACTGCACCCAGACGTAGACCGTGTGTATGATATGCGAACTGCTGTCCTACTGCACCCAGATGTAGACCGCGGGTAAGATATGAGGACTGTCCTATTGCACCCAGACGTAGACCGTGTGTAAAATATGAGGACTGTCCTACTGCACCCAGACGTAGATCGTGTGTAAGATATGAGGACTGTCTTATTGCACTCAGACGTAGACTGTGTGTAAGGTATGAGGACTGTCCTATTGCACCCAGACGTAGACCGTGTGTAAGATATGAGGACGGTCCTATTGCACCCAGACGTAGACTGTGTTTAAGATATGAGGACTGTCCTACTGCACCCAGACATAGACTGTGTGTAAGATATGAGGACTGTCCTATTGCACCCAGACGTAGACCGTGTGTAAGATATGAGGACTGTCCTACTGCACCCAGACGTAGACTATGTGTAAGATATGAAGACTGTCCTACTGCACCCAGACATAGACTATGTGTAAGATATGAGGACTGTCCTTTTGCACCCAGACGTAGACCGTGTGTAAGGTATGAGGACTGTCCTATTGCACCCAGACGTAGACTATGTGTAAGATATGAGGACTGTCCTACTGCACCCAGACGTAAACTATGTGTAAGATATGAGGACTGTCCTATTGCACCCAGACGTAGACCGTGTGTAAGGTATGAGGACTGTCCTATTGTACCCAGACGTAGACCGTGTGTAAGATATGAGGACTGTCCTTCTGCACCCAGACGTAGACTATGTGTAAGATATCAGGACTGTCCTATTGCACCCAGACGTAGACCGTGTGTAAGATATGAGGACTGTCCTATTGCAGCCAGACGTAGACCGTGTGTAAGATATGAGGACTGTCTTATTGCACCCAGAAGTAGTCCAAGTTAACATATGCGAACTAGTTACTTTTTTATATTACTAAACACAGCTTCACCTAGAAACCCACCCACCCGTCATTTGGAAGGATAAATTGCATTTTTGGATCGGTTGAAATTTGAATTTGAACCAATTGGAAATTTTAAAAGCAAAAAATAAAAAAACTTATAAATTATTGACTGTAACTGTTATTCTTTAGTCCATATGCTTTCCAAATGTGTGTCACACGTATGCACAGATCATGTGCACAATTCCACCGTGACTGAGGCTACATGTTGAGCATAATAATGCAAAACAATTGATATTTGATTCCATATGATATTATTTCAAATTATTCAAATTTGTCTGTAGTATACTTTGCCCAAGTGCTACTTGAAGACATACATTATAGGTCTACAGCTTTTGCCAGTGTTGTCAGGTGTTTAACAAATCATGACTGGATATCTACCAGTTGATTGTTTTGGACTGGTAAAATGTGATCATGTTTAAAGGCCTTCTACTAAATCACACTATATGTACTGTAAATTGTGTTATGAGATCGAGACTGGATCAGAAACGATGAGATGCAACAGAAGAGATCTGGTGGAAAGACATTTTGTGCCGACTGATGATCCGACGTCTACACAATGTATACCGCCAAGCTATATGTTGTAACAGTGTCCATTGTTGGAGAGATGTCTACACAAAGTATACAACCAAGCTACATGTTGTAACTGTGTCCATTGCTGGTGAGATGTCTACACAAAGTATACAGCCAAGCCACATGTTGTAGCAGTGTCCATTGCTGGTGAGATGTCGACACAAATCTTACTGCCAAGGTACATGTTGTAGCAGTGTCCATTGTTGGTGAGATGTCTACACAAAGTATACAACCAAGCTACATGTTGTAACTGTGTCCATTGCTGGTGGGATTTCTACACAAAGTATATAACCAAGCTACATGTTGTAACAGTGTCCATTGCTGGTGAGATGTCTGCACAAAGTATACAACCAAGCTACATGTTGTAACTGTGTCCGTTGCTGGTGGGATTTCTACACAAAGTATATAACCAAGCTACATGTTGTAACAGTGTCCATTGCTGGTGAGATGTCTACACAAAGTATACAACCAAGCTACATGTTGTAACTGTGTCCATTGCTGGTGAGATGTCTACACAATGTATATAACCAAGCTACATTTTGTAACTGTGTCCATTGCTGGTGAGATGTCTACACAAAGTATATAACCAAGCTACATGTTGTAACTGTGTCCATTGCTGGTGAGATGTCTACACAAAGTATATAACCAAGCTACATGTTGTAACAGTGTCCATTGCTGGTGAAATGTCTACACAAAGTATACAGCCAAACTACATGTTATAACAGTGTCCATTGCTGGTGAGATGCCTACACAAAGTACACCGCCAAGCTACATGTTGTAGCAGTGTCCATTGCTGGTGAGATGTCTACACAAAATATATAACCAAGCTACATGTTGTAACAGTGTCCATTGTTGGTGAAATGTCTACACAAATTATATAGCCAAACTACATGTTATAACAGTGTCCATTGCTGGTGAGATGTCTACACAAAGTACACAGCCAAGCTACATGTTGTAGCAGTGTCCATTGCTGGTGAGATGTCTACACAAAGTATATAACCAAGCTACATGTTGTAACTGTGTCCATTGCTGGTGAAATGTCTACACAAAGTATATAACCAAGCTACATGTTGTAACTATATCCATTGCTGGTGAAATGTCTACACAAAGTATATAACCAAGCTACATGTTGTAACTGTGTCCATTGCTGGTGAGATGTCTACACAAAGTATATAACCAAGCTACATGTTGTAACTATGTCAATTGTTGGTGAGATGTCTACACAAAGTATACAGCCAAGCTACATGGTGTAACTATGTCAATTGCTGGTGAGATGTCTACACAAAGTATACAGCCAAGCTACATGTTGTAACTGTGTCCATTGCTGGTGAGATGTCTACACAAAATATACAGCCAAGCTACATGGTGTAACTATGTCAATTGCTGGTGAGATATCTACACAAAGTATACAGCCAAGCCACATGTTGTAGCAGTGTCCATTGCTGGTGAGATGTCTGCTCAAAGTATACAGCCAAGCTACATGGTGTAACTATGTCAATTGCTGGTGAGATGTCTACACAAAGTATACAACCAAGCTACATGTTGTAACTGTGTCCATTGCTGGTGAGATGTCTACACAAAGTATATAACCAAGCTACATGTTGTTACTGTGTCCATTGCTGGTGAGATGTCTACACAAAGTATACAGCCAAGCTATATGTTGTAACTGTGTCCATTGCTGGTGAGATGTCTACACAATATATACAACCAAGCTACATGTTGTAACTGTGTCCATTGCTGATGAGATGTCTACACAAATTATACAACCAAGCTACATGTTGTAACTGTGTCCATTGATGGTGAGATGTCTACACAAAGTATACAACCAAGCTACATGTTGTAGCAGTGTCCATTGCTGGTGAGATGTCTACACAATATATACAACCAAGCCACATGTTGTAACTGTGTCCATTGCTGGTGGGATGTTTGCACAAAGTATACAACCAAGCTACATGTTGTAATTGTGTCCATTGCTGGTGGGATGTTTGCACAAAGTATACAACCAAGCTACATGTTGTAACTGTGTCCATTGCTGGTGGGATGTTTGCACAAAGTATACAACCAAGCCACATGTTGTAACTGTGTCCATTGCTGGTGGGATGTTTGCACAAAGTATACAACCAAGCTACATGTTGTAACTGTGTCCATTGCTGGTGGGATGTTTGCACAAAGTATACAACCAAGCCACATGTTGTAACTGTGTCCATTGATGGTGGGATGTTTGCACAAAGTATACAACCAAGCTACATGTTGTAGCTGTGTCCATTGCTGGTGAGATGTTTGCACAAAGTATACAACCAAGCTACATGTTGTAACTGTGTCCATTGCTGGTGGGATGTTTGCACAAAGTATACAACCAAGCCACATGTTGTAACTGTGTCCATTGATGGTGGGATGTTTGCACAAAGTATACAACCAAGCTACATGTTGTAACTGTGTCCATTGCTGGTGGGATGTTTGCACAAAGTATACAACCAAGCTACATGTTGTAACTGTGTCCATTGCTGGTGAGATGTCTACACAAAGTATACAGCCAAGCTACATGTTGTAACTGTGTCCATTGCTGGTGGGATGTTTGCACAAAGTATACAACCAAGCCACATGTTGTAACTGTGTCCATTGCTGGTGGGATGTCTACACAAATTATACAACCAAGCCACATGTTGTAGCAGTGTCCATTGCTGGTGAGATGTTTGTACAATATATACAACCAAGCCACATGTTGTAGCAGTGTCCATTGCTGGTGGGATGTTTGCACAAAGTATACAACCAAGCTACATGTTGTAGCAGTGTCCATTGCTGGTGAGATGTCTACACAAAGTATACAACCAAGCTACATGTTGTAGCAGTGTCCATTGCTGGTGAGATGTCTACACAATATATACAACCAAGCCACATGTTGTAACTGTGTCCATTGCTGGTGGGATGTTTGCACAAAGTATACAACCAAGCTACATGTTGTAATTGTGTCCATTGCTGGTGGGATGTTTGCACAAAGTATACAACCAAGCTACATGTTGTAACTGTGTCCATTGCTGATGGGATGTCTACACAAAGTATACAACCAAGCCACATGTTGTAGCAGTGTCCATTGCTGGTGAGATGTTTGCACAAAATATACAACCAAGCTACATGTTGTAACTGTGTCCATTGCTGGTGGGATGTCTACACAAAGTATATAACCAAGCTACATGTTGTAACTGTGTCCATTGCTGGTGAGATGTTTGCACAAAGTATACAACCAAGCTACATGTTTTAACTGTGTCCATTGCTGATGAGATGTTTGCACAAAGTATACAATCAAGCTACATGTTGTAGCAGTGTCCATTGCTGGTGAGATGTCTGCACAAAATATACAACCAAGCTACATGTTGTAACTGTGTCCATTGCTGGTGGGATGTCTACACAAATTATACAACCAAGCCACATGTTGTAGCAGTGTCCATTGCTGGTGAGATGTTTGCACAAAATATACAACCAAGCTACATGTTGTAGCAGTGTCCATTGCTGGTGAGATGTCTACATAAAGTATACAACCAAGCTACATGTTGTAGCAGTGTCCATTGCTGGTGAGATGTTTGCACAAAGTATACAACCAAGCCACATGTTGTAACTGTGTCCATTGCTGGTGGGATGTTTGCACAATATATACAACCAAGCCACATGTTGTAGCAGTGTCCATTGCTGGTGGGATATTTGCACAAAGTATACAACCAAGCTACATGTTGTAGCAGTGTCCATTGTTAGTGAGATGTCTACACAAAGTATACAACCAAGCTACATGTTGTAGCATGTGTCCATGTTTGTGTCCAGTGAGATGTCTACACAAAGTATACAACCAAGCTACATGTTGTAGCAGTGTCCATTGCTGGTGGGATGTTTGCACAAAGTATACAACCAAGCTACATGTTGTAGCAGTGTCCATTGCTGGTGAGATGTCTACACAAAGTATACAACCAAGCTACATGTTGTAGCAGTGTCCATTGCTAGTGAGATGTTTGCAAAAAGTATACAACCAAGCCACATGTTGTAACTGTGTCCATTGCTGGTGGGATGTTTGCACAATTTATACAACCAAGCTACATGTTGTAACTTTGTCCATTGCTGGTGGGATGTTTGCACAAAGTATACAACCAAGCTACATGTTGTAGCAGTGTCCATTGCTGGTGAGATGTCTACACAAAGTATACAACCAAGCCACATGTTGTAGCAGTGTCCATTGCTGGTGAGATATCTACACAAAGTATATAACCAAGCTACATGTTGTAACTGTGTCCATTGCTGGTGAGATGTCTACACAAAGTATACAGCCAAGCTATATGTTGTAACTGTGTCCATTGCTGGTGAGATGTCTACACAAAGTATATAACCAAGCTTCATGTCGTAACTGTGTCCTTTGCTGGTGAGATGTTTGCACAAAGTATATAACCAAGCTACATGTTGTAACTGTGTCCATTGCTGGTGAGATGTCTACTCAAAGTATACAGCCAAGCTACATGTTGTAACAGTGTCCATTGCTGGTGAGATGTCTACACAAAGTATACAGCCAAGCTACATGGTGTAACTATGTCAATTGCTGGTGGGATGTCTACACAAAGTATACAGCCAAGCCACATGTTGTAGCAGTGTCCATTGCTGGTGAGATGTCTGCACAAAATATACAGCCAAGCTACATGGTGTAACTATGTCAATTGCGGGTGAGATGTCTACACAAAGTATACAGCCAAGCTACATGTTGTAACTGTGTCCATTGCTGGTGAGATGTCTGCACAAAGTATACAGCCAAGCTACATGTTGTAACTGTGTCGATTGCTGGTGAGATGTCTACACAAAGTATACAGCCAAGCCACATGTTGTAGCAGTGTCCATTGCTGGTGAGATGTCTACACAAAGTATACAACCAAGCTATATGTTGTAACTCTGTCCATTGCTGGTGAGATGTCTGCACAAAGTATACAGCCAAGCTACATGTTGTAACTGTGTCCATTGCTGGAGAGATGTCTACACAAAGTATACAGCCAAGCTACATGTTGTAGCAGTGTCCATTACTGGTGAGATGTCTACACAAAGTATACAGCCAAGCCACATGTTGTAACTGTGTCCATTGCTGGTGAGATGTCTACACAAAGTATACAGCCAAGCCACATGTTGTAGCAGTGTCCATTACTGGTGAGATGTTTGCACAAAGTATATAACCAAGCTACATGTTGTAACTGTGTCCATTGCTGGTGAGATGTTTGCACAAAGTATACAACCAAGGTACATGTTGTAGCAGTGTCCATTTCTGGTGAGATGTCTGCACAAAATATACAACCAAGCTACATGTTGTAACTGTGTCCATTGCTGATGGGATGTCTACACAAAGTATACAACCAAGCCACATGTTGTAGCAGTGTCCATTGCTGGTGAGATGTTTGCACAAAATATACAACCAAGCTACATGTTGTAACTGTGTCCATTGCTGGTGGGATGTCTACACAAAGTATATAACCAAGCTACATGTTGTAGCAGTGTCCATTGCTGGTGAGATGTTTGCACAAAGTATATAACCAAGCTACATGTTGTAACTCTGTCCATTGCTGGTGAGATGTCTGCACAAAGTATACAGCCAAGCTACATGTTGTAACTGTGTCCATTGCTGGAGAGATGTCTACACAAAGTATACAGCCAAGCTACATGTTGTAGCAGTGTCCATTGCTGGTGAGATGTCTACACAAAGTATACAGCCAAGCCACATGTTGTAACTGTGTCCATTGCTGGTGGGATGTCTACACAAAATATACAACCAAGCTACATGTTGTAGCAGTGTCCATTGCTGGTGAGATGTTTGCACAAAGTATATAACCAAGCTACATGTTGTAACTGTGTCCATTGCTGGTGAGATGTTTGCACAAAGTATACAACCAAGCTACATGTTTTAACTGTGTCCATTGCTGATGAGATGTTTGCACAAAGTATACAATCAAGCTACATGTTGTAACTGTGTCCATTGCTGGTGAGATGTCTACACAAAGTATACAGCTAAGCCACATGTTGTAGCAGTGTCCATTGCTGGTGAGATGTTTGCACAAAGTATATAACCAAGCTACATGTTGTAACTGTGTCCATTGCTGGTGAGATGTTTGCACAAAGTATACAACCAAGCTACATGTTTTAACTGTGTCCATTGCTGGTGAGATGTTTGCACAAAGTATACAATCAAGCTACATGTTGTAGCAGTGTCCATTGCTGGTGAGATGTCTACACAAAATATACAACCAAGCTACATGTTGTAACTGTGTCCATTGCTGGTGGGATGTCTACACAAATTATACAACCAAGCTACATGTTGTAGCAGTGTCCATTGCTGGTGAGATGTCTACATAAAGTGTACAACCAAGCTACATGTTGTAGCAGTGTCCATTGCTGGTGAGATGTTTGTACAATATATACAACCAAGCCACATGTTGTAGCAGTGTCCATTGCTGGTGGGATGTTTGCACAAAGTATACAACCAAGCTACATGTTGTAGCAGTGTCCATTGCTGGTGAGATGTCTACACAAAGTATACAACCAAGCTACATGTTGTAGCAGTGTCCATTGCTGGTGAGATGTTTGCAAAAAGTATACAACCAAGCCACATGTTGTAACTGTGTCCATTGCTGGTGGGATGTTTGCACAAAGTATACAACCAAGCTTCATGTTGTAGCAGTGTCCATTGCTGGTGAGATGTCTACACAAAATATACAACCAATCTACATGTTGTAGCAGTGTCCATTGCTGGTGAGATGTTTGCAGAAAGTATACAACCAAGCCACATGTTGTAACTGTGTCCATTGCTGGTGGGACGTTTGCACAATATATACAACCAAGCTACATGTTGCAACAGTGTCCATTGCTGGTGGGATGTTCGCACAATGTATACAACCAAGCCACATGTTGTAGCAGTGTCCATTGCTGGTGGGATGTTTGCACAAAGTATACAACCAAGCCACATGTTGAAACAGTGTCCATTGACGGTGAGATGTCTACACAAAATATACAACCAAGCTACATGTTGTAGCAGTGTCCATTGTTGGTGGGATGTCTACACAAAATATACAACCAAGCTACATGTTGTAGCAGTGTCCATTGTTGGTGAGATGTCTACACAATATATACAACCAAGCCACATGTTGTAACTGTGTCCATTGCTGGTGGGATGTTTGCACAAAGTATACAACCAAGCTACATGTTGTAACTGTGTCCATTGCTGGTGGGATGTTTGCACAAAGTATACAACCAAGCCACATGTTGTAACTGTGTCCATTGCTGGTGGGATGTTTGCACAAAGTATACAACCAAGCTACATGTTGTAACTGTGTCCATTGCTGGTGGGATGTTTGCACAAAGTATACAACCAAGCCACATGTTGTATCTGTGTCCATTGATGGTGGGATGTTTGCACAAAGTATACAACCAAGCTACATGTTGTAACTGTGTCCATTGCTGGTGAGATGTTTGCACAAATTATACAACCAAGCTACATGTTGTAACTGTGTCCATTGCTGGTGGGATGTTTGCACATAGTATACAACCAAGCCACATGTTGTAACTGTGTCCATTGATGGTGGGATGTTTGCACAAAGTATACAACCAAGCTACATGTTGTAACTGCGTCCATTGCTGGTGAGATGTTTGCACAAAGTATACAACCAAGCTACATGTTGTAACTGTGTCCATTGCTGGTGGGATGTTTGCACAAAGTATACAACCAAGCTACATGTTGTAACTGTGTCCATTGCTGGTGAGATGTCTACACAAATTATACAGCCAAGCTACATGTTGTAACTGTGTCCATTGCTGGTGGGATGTTTGCACAAAGTATACAACCAAGCCACATGTTGTAACTGTGTCCATTGCTGGTGGGATGTCTACACAAAGTATACAGCTAAGCCACATGTTGTAGCAGTGTCCACTGCTGGTGAGATGTTTGCACAAAGTATACAACCAAGCCACATGTTGTAGCAGTGTCCATTGCTGGTGAGATGTTTGCACAAAGTATACAACCAAACCACATGTTGTAGCAGTGTCCATTGCTGGTGAGATGTCTACACAATATATACAACCAAGCCACATGTTGTAACTGTGTCCATTGCTGGTGGGATGTTTGCAAAAAGTATACAACCAAGCTACATGTTGTAACTGTGTCCATTGCTGGTGAGATGTCTACACAAAGTATACAACCAAGCTACATGTTGTAGCAGTGTCCATTGCTGGTGAGATGTCTACACAAAGTATACAACCAAGCCACATGTTGTAGCGGTGTCCATTGCTGGTGAGATATCTACACAAAGTATATAACCAAGCTACATGTTGTAACTGTGTCCATTGCTGGTGAGATGTCTACACAAAGTATACAGCCAAGCTATATGTTGTAACTGTGTCCATTGCTGGTGAGATGTCTACACAAAGTATATAACCAAGCTTCATGTCGTAACTGTGTCCTTTGCTGGTGAGATGTCTACTCAAAGTATACAGCCAAGCTACATGTTGTAACAGTGTCCATTGCTGGTGAGATGTCTACACAAAGTATACGGCCAAGCTACATGGTGTAACTATGTCAATTGCTGGTGAGATGTCTACACAAAGTATACAGCCAAGCTACATGTTGTAACTGTGTCCATTGCTGGTGAGATGTCTACACAAATTATACAGCCAAGCTACATGGTGTAACTATGTCAATTGCTGGTGAGATGTCTACACAAAATATACAGCCAAGCCACATGTTGTAGCAGTGTCCATTGCTGGTGAGATGTCTACACAAAATATACAGCCAAGCCACATGTTGTAGCAGTGTCCATTGCTGGTGAGATGTCTACACAAAGTATACAACCAAGCTATATGTTGTAACTCTGTCCATGCTGGTGAGATGTCTGCACAAAGTATACAGCCAAGCTACATGTTGTAGCAGTGTCCATTACTGGTGAGATGTTTGCACAAAATATACAACCAAGCTACATGTTGTAGCAGTGTCCATTGCTGGTGAGATGTTTGCACAAAGTATATAACCAAGCTACATGTTGTAACTGTGTCCATTGCTGGTGAGATGTCTACACAAAGTATACAGCCAAGCTACATGTTGTAACTGTGTCCATTGCTGGTGAGATGTCTACACAAAGTATACAGCCAAGCCACATGTTGTAGCAGTGTCCATTACTGGTGAGATGTTTGCACAAAGTATATAACCAAGCTACATGTTGTAGCAGTGTCCATTGCTGGTGAGATGTTTGCACAAAATATACAACCAAGCTACATGTTGTAACTGTGTCCATTGCTGGTGGGATGTTTGCACAAATTATACAACCAAGCTACATGTTGTAACTGTGTCCATTGCTGGTGAGATGTCTACACAAAGTATACAGCTAAGCCACATGTTGTAGCAGTGTCCATTGCTGGTGAGATGTTTGCACAAAGTATATAACCAAGCTACATGTTGTAACTGTGTCCATTGCTGGTGAGATGTCTGCACAAAATATACAACCAAGCTACATGTTGTAACTGTGTCCATTGCTGGTGGGATGTCTACACAAATTATACAACCAAGCTACATGTTGTAGCAGTGTCCATTGCTGGTGAGATGTTTGCACAAAATATACAACCAAGCTACATGTTGTAACTGTGTCCATTGCTGGTGGGATGTTTGCACAAATTATACAACCAAGCTACATGTTGTAACTGTGTCCATTGCTGGTGAGATGTCTGCACAAAGTATACAACCAAGCCACATGTTGTAGCAGTGTCCATTGCTGGTGAGATGTTTGCACAAAGTATACAACCAAGCTACATGTTGTAACTGTGTCCATTGCTGGTGAGATGTCTGCACAAAATATACAACCAAGCTACATGTTTTAACTGTGTCCATTGCTGGTGGGATGTTTGCACAAAGTATACAACCAAGCCACATGTTGTAGCAGTGTCCATTGCTGGTGAGATGTCTGCACAAAATATACAACCAAGCTACATGTTGTAACTGTGTCCATTGCTGGTGGGATGTTTGCACAAAGTATACAACCAAGCCACATGTTGTAGCAGTGTCCATTGCTGGTGAGATGTCTGCACAAAATATACAACCAAGCTACATGTTTTAACTGTGTCCATTGCTGGTGGGATGTTTGCACAAAGTATACAACCAAGCTACATGTTGCAACAGTGTCCATTGCTGGTGAGATGTCTGCACAAAATATACAACCAAGCTACATGTTGTAACTGTGTCCATTGCTGGTGGGATGTTTGCACAAAGTATACAACCAAGCCACATGTTGTAGCAGTGTCCATTGCTGGTGAGATGTCTGCACAAAATATACAACCAAGCTACATGTTTTAACTGTGTCCATTGCTGGTGGGATGTTTGCACAAAGTATACAACCAAGCCACATGTTGTAGCAGTGTCCATTGCTGGTGAGATGTCTGCACAAAATATACAACCAAGCTACATGTTGTAACTGTGTCCATTGCTGGTGAGATGTCTACACAAATTATACAACCAAGCTACATGTTGTAACTGTGTCCATTGCTGGTGGGATGTCTACACAAAATATACAACCAAGCCACATGTTGTAGCAGTGTCCATTACTGGTGAGATGTTTGCACAAAGTATACAACCAAGCTACATGTTGTAACACGCACACGCACACGCACACGCACACGCACACATGCCCGCACACAGGCACGCGTTCGGAATCCTCTTGTTGACTTCTATCAAAAGGTGTAAATAGATATGTATTTCACATATAATGCAGCAACAACCTTTTAAAGGGCTTCGTTCCTTCTGGCTTTGCACATAATTATGTAAACCTACTAATTAAAACAAAAT
>CM034541.1:14345912-14358412 GCA_020002185.1 Paraescarpia echinospica
CTACGAACGTTATGGGTTTACCGAAGCGTTAAGTTTATGGTAGGGTTATGGGTTACAATTTAAGTAAGGTTACTGGAGGATTACTACCCGGATGATCATGTTATTGAATTATTTTAGATAATATAATAATATCGAGAAAATATAAAATAGTAATAATATACAGAAAGTGATTAGGTCTACGTGTATTGGTGTGGCAAACAATGTGTACAAGTAATATTCTACTTCCATCAATAAAACCATGCACTGGTTGTTAAATCTGGTACAATATATCCCAGCTAAAATATTAGACCAAATCAAGTCTATCCAATTAATGCATTTGTAAAGCTCAATTTCAGAATGACCCTTTGAACTTGGCTTCCAAAAAAATTATATTGACATACCGCTATTACAATATTGTATAAGTAGGCTTGTGTTGCATACAAACATAACACGCGTGAAAAATATGTCCTATGGAAGATTTACTCGTTTAATCACATAAATACCTCGAACGTGATACCTAAATTCAATTACAACGATCAAAATGAAGAAATACTTTAATTATCAGATATTTAATGTTTAATAATTATGACTACTAAAAGGTATCCAACGAAGAAGATTGCGAACAAACCTTCCTGCCGGTCGTCGTATAAATTCTTGTCTCGAAGTAATTGCGTCCGCTGAACAAAGAAGTACGTTCATATCGACTAAACATTACAATTATTGTCCCGTAAATACACCCACACACGCACGCATGCACACACGCACGCCACCACACACACGCACGCACGCTAACACGCACGCACGCATGGAGGGAGGGAGTGAGGCGGGGGAGGGAGGGGGAGGGAGGGATGGATGAAGGGAGGACGGACGGACGAACGGACGGACGGGGAGCGGGGGGAGGGAGGGAGGGAAGGATGGAGGGAGGGATGGATGGAGGAAGGGAGGGTTGAAGGAATGGAGGGAGCGCTGTAGGGAGGGGTAGACGGAGAGGGAGACGGAGACGGAGAGGGGGACGGAGAGGGAGACGGAGAGGGACAGGGAGGTGCAAAGGGAGACGAAGAGGGAGAGGGGAAGAGAGAGAGAGAGAGAGAGAGAGAGAGAGAGAGAAAGAGAAAGAGAGAAAGAGCATGCTCACGCACTCACGTACACATGCACGCGCACACATACACACATACCGAGCTAAAACTGCAAGATTAAGTTGTTGATTAATCCTGGAACTACAACCTCCCCCCGCCGTCTTCCCCGATGTCTTGACCGAAACAGCGTAGAAGCGGTGAATCATGTGCCACTTCAAAAGTCGTGTCATATACTACGTGTTTCGCTGGAATTAAGAGACTATGAAAGCCGTTGGTTCCTTCTACAAGGTATCTAAGATATATGCCAGCTAGGGAAAACGAGGAATCCACACTTAAGGATGCCGTTGACTCCTACAACTGCTTGGTATCTCAATCTCTAAATTATATGTGGCGTTGTCACGCTTACATTTATCCGGGCGTTAAACTTTATCCGGATGATGTTTACGTGCACACGTAAGGCATAATATTTGGCACCAGTAGATCACGTAGTGATAAATAATATCCAGTAGTTAAATATGTTTCGTTTGTTTTCGTAATACGATCCCGAGCGTTATAGTTACAGTACATAATTATAATTTGCTGTTTCAGGTTTGTGAACAAGTATAAGAGAAGTCACGTGACGTGTACGTGGAGATTAAACTGTTTTACGACAGCAATTGTTTATGTCTGTGGGAAGCAAACATTTTATAATTTATGTACATATATATAGACATATATATGTACATAAATTAGTCGATGTGATAAAGTTTGTTATGATTGTACCACTGGCAATAAGGGAATGACTGTTGGTGCAGTTGAACTGATGGATATTATTAATGGACTCTCAAAAAATAAGTCACCAGGTCTGGACGGTATCAATGCAGAACATATTAAGTTCGCTGATTATCAACTCGCTGTGCTTTTGTCTATCCTTGTGTCTTCGATTCTGGTGCATGGTTATTTACCAAAAGAAATTTCACAGTCTGTTATTGTACCAATTGTTAAAGACAAGAATAGACGAGTAAACGACAAAGGTAATTATAGGCCAATATGTCTATCGAACATATTTTCGAAGATAATAGACACTGTTCTTTTTAACAGAATGGAAATGTACTTGGAAACCACTCCTAATCAATTTGGCTTTAACCCTAAACATGGAACGGAGTTATGCGTGTTTGCATTTAAGGAATTATTAAGGTTCTACACTGAACATGGTTCAGCTATGCACGTCGCGTTTTTAGATGCATCAAAGGCGTTTGATCGTGTCAACCGATATAAACTTTTAACGAAACTAGAACAACGAAATGTACCGAACTATATCTTAAGAGTACTCAGCAATGAATTCAATAATCAATGTGTATGCTTACGATGGGGAAATACCTACTCGGACTTCTTCTCGGTAGGCAATGGTGTTAAGCAAGGTGGGAAGTTATCCCCTTTGCTTTTTAACATTTATATGGATAATCTGAGTATACAACTGCACAAAAAACAAATCGGTTGTAGTCTTGGTAACATGGTTGTTAATCACCTTATATACGCCGATGATCTACTTCTGTTTGCACCTTCTGCTAAAGGACTACAAACACTACTTGACATGTGTTACTCATATGGATGTGAGCATGACGTGCAATACAATGCGGGTAAATCCCTGGTCATGTACTTTGAATCTAGAATGTCAAATCTGTCTAAAGAAATGACATTAGGAGGAAAGAAGCTAAACTTTGCCACCTCCTGTAAATATCTTGGACATGTCATTTCTAATAACTTGTCTGATGAGTCTGACATGCAAGCCAAAGTGAGACTTTTGTATGCCAAGAGTAATATGTTACGTCAAAAGTTCCACTTTTGTTCAACTGCTGTAAAAAATAAGCTATTTACAGCGTATTTTGGTAATATCTATATGTGTGCGTTATGGGTGAACTTTAGAAAAGTTAATTTTCAGCAATTCGTTGTTGCATATAATAACTCTTTCAGAATATTGAACAATTTGCCCATGAGATGTAGCGCTAGCCACATGTTTGCTACAGCTAATGTCAGCTCGGGTAAATGTGTAATCAGAAAGGCTATTTTTAGTTTAATGAATAGGATTGACATGTCTTTGAATCCCATTATTTATAGCATTAAAACTAGCGACGTGTATTGTACTTCGAAACTGCGGCACCAGTGGGTCCGGGATTTATATAATTTTTAAACATATTGTTCTTATCGATGTATTTTTATATTTATTTACATACTTTTATTGATGTACTTGTATATAAGGACATGATGATTGTCTGAAATAAATACATTATTATTATTATTATATATATATATATATATATATATATATATATAAACATACCTAACGCCCGGATAAATGAAAGTGCGACAACGTCAATATCGTGAGATCTCTGACAAATAACGATGTAGAATGAGGCGCCACATAACTGAAACGGAATGCAATAGTGGCGTCAATAGTGCCCATGCGAGCACGCACGCACGCACGCAAGCACGCACGCACGCATACACAGACTTTCTCTCTCTCTATCTCTCTCTCTCTCTCTATCTCTCTCTCTCTCTCTCTCTCTCTCTCTCTCTCTCTCTCTCTCTCTCTCTCTCTCTCGCTCTGTCTCTCACGCACACGCACACCCACACGCACACATGCACACACACTCACCTATAACTTAATAACTTACACACAGCAGAAGAAAAATATAACTTTTTAACCCTCAATTCTTGAATAATGCAATGTCTGGATATTGCTTTTAAATGAATCCAGATTTTTTAAACTGACAGTGTGTTTTGGTAGTGTTCCACGTTCGCATAATAGGTTTCTGTGACGAAAAGAATGTAGTTGATAATATTGTTTTATTATCACTTTCATTTGTTTACATCTGGAATAAGGATTAGACAACTGCGACTAGGACAAAGAATATTGTTTCCTGTTGATGTTTAATGGAACAAAATATCGGTCTGGGCATAGGCGGATCCAGGGGTGCCTGGTGGCACGTGCCCCGCCTAGACCTTTGAAATTTGGTCGAGCTATGCCTGCGATAGAGTGGTGTGCCCCCTAGACCTTTGGTATGTGCCCCCGTTACGTGCCCTCCCTAGACGTTCTGAAATTACGCCGCGAAAATGTTTCAACAGCACCCTGGTCCCCGATCCGACAGCGCGACGGCGGTGTGGCGACAGCGGAGTGGTGGCGATCTACGGCGACAATTCTTCAACAGCACTCCGCCACCCCTGCCGTCTTCTAATGCTTTCTGATGTCAAGATCCGTCAGTGGAGTCATGCTGAAACTCCGGCTCAGCCCACCCAATATAAATTTGGTTCGGCCGCCAGTGGGTTTTTGCGAGCCTCAGAGGGGGTGCAATTGGATATTTTGGGTCCCCTACACTACCCCGTGGATCCGCCCCGCTAGGGGTATTCCTACTAATCTTAACTATAGTGCACATCACGCATAGCTTTGCATCCGCTCTTTAACCTCTTTCATCCTACAGTATTATTATGATTGTAATGCTGGAGCTATTATCGTGGTGATTTAGAAAATATCGAGTTGCAGGGTGATAACATTTTAATTTATCTATATCATTATGTGGTCGTGTGGATCTCAAATAGGCCAGGCGAGAGTGAACTATGCCCGAGGTTATATTTTGATAACCATCCA
Organism: Paraescarpia echinospica; assembly: GCA_020002185.1. Taxonomy (NCBI): domain Eukaryota; kingdom Metazoa; phylum Annelida; class Polychaeta; order Sabellida; family Siboglinidae; genus Paraescarpia; species Paraescarpia echinospica. The sequence continues at coordinate 14,350,593 of CM034541.1, forward strand.
AACGCCGGGCGGCAGCGGTGTTTGTAGAATGCTGATAAATATCGTAGGCCAACGGTCTGACTTTACAGTGGACCCAAATAGATGAATAACAAAGGAAGGGCCAGGTGTCTAACTCTTCTAGTTGGTAGATCGGCAGACGGGATCAAAAAACATGCAGGCTCCCGGACAAACCTGTTTCTGATGGCGTAATACACATGGTGGATAATGCAGGAACAAATAATGGTGACGTCACTTTTGTAATTCACGATTTACTAAGTTACCGGGCATAACGACTAGAAATTCAACTAATAATGTTGTCAAAATGTACCGTAGTTCTTAAATAAAATTTAAAATATCCCATAATTCGCAACAGTGTTATGTATTTTAAAACATTTGTTTATAAAGTTCAACCATGTAATTGCAAAGGAATTGCGTCATAATTAGCGCTACATAACCGGCAGACGCCGACCACGTTATCACCACTGCGTACTTTTAATTTTGAACTTGTTCCCGCTAACCAACTTCTGCAGTCGCTATGCCAGATATCCCCAGGTAAAAACAAGCGCAAATTAAGCTACATCGGAGAGTGGCTCAGCAATGACAACAAACACTTACTTAAACCAATCATTCCAAATTACTCCCTTTGAGTTTTCTTTAACTGCGTCGCCAAGTGATAGACCAGTGGTGATTGGTTCATGGGAGCGAATGAACGTAGAACGAGGTGACGGAACTCGACACCTAGGAGACGTTGCCTGGCTATCCTCAATGTTACCGTATTGCTATATAAATCAGTTGTTTTCATTGTTCACCCCATAAATCGCATAATTCTTTGTTCCGATTTTGAAACTGTATTGGTAGTCTTAAGAATGAAATATACAGGTAATTAGGCATTTTAGTTAGTCGAAACCCCAAATAATCTGCGCGTTACATAGCCAATAAAAATCGTTATAGGCCTATACGTTCTATGCGGGTTTTCTAACATGTTATATCTTGCGAGTTTTACCAAAAAAAATCCCCATCGCTCATTTACTGAGCAAGCCAAGAGGAAGAATATGTTCTAGCTGACGGCACGTTCAAGTGTCTATGTGAAAAACTGCCGATTAACATTAAACGACTGGTCGACTTCATTCAGCCATTCAGGTTTGAGTGGGAGAGACGGTAGACGCATCGACTGCGTCAACAAAGATGCCGCTCCCAGAAGTAATCGATGGAAATTGACATTCTTTTGTGCGACAGAAGACGAGACGAAATGGCGAGACGGAGACTACTTGCAGATTACGAGACGGTCGCCGATCGATGTGACGCAACAGCTCGCATGGTGGCTCCCAACTTGTAATTCTAAGTTGTCGAACTCACAGTAATGGTCAGTGACAGAGAGGCTAACTGAACGTGTTAAACCAGGCATACACGTCACGACGCGACACGTCTAAGACAAGTTTTAGCGTCATAAACGCGTCTTCAGTGATGTGCCGTGACATGTATGCACCCTTGCGACGCCCCGGCCTCGAGGACAGTCTTTTCCCAATCTTTATCACGTCGCAGAATATAGACATATTTTTTTTTATTATCGTTAGATGCAGGCCGTCTTGTCTCATGGTACACGACAAGACTTTTTTGGGTACTCGTACTAATTTTCACATATAGAGTATAACTCGTCTAGTTGTTGTAACTTGTTTTCCTATGGACAACACACGTATTTGTCTATAATATGAACTCATTAAATACATGCTAGCGTTGATTGTGGGTAATATGAACGTTTTATTTAGAGGTGCCGCGCTGCCCCAGGCTACCCTAATCGGCCTACAACACATTTGTGGTGTTCAGTTTTATTTATCACAAAATGGTATATCGATTTGGAAAAGTTGCCGTCGGCAATCAGCCAGTCACATTCTTTACACCTTGTTGACCTATAGGATAACTAACCGTTGAATACACCAGTTAAAAAACCATGAGAGGCTTGTGGGGCTGTGCTTAATTAGTCCCCAATATTTTATGGATTTTGAAAATGTTTTTGGTGACCGCCCTTCAAGTTACAATTTCCGATCGAATTTGCATAAATGCATAATAAACTTTAGAAATTGTTCGTGAAAATCTTCACCCATCCACCCTTCTATTTCCTGCAAAACTGCTTAACGTCAACCCGAAACAAATCTTCAACACACCCTCCCTCATTTTTCGATGTCGTGTCCGACAGCAGAGTGCTGAAATTGAAGCCCCCGGCTCAGCTCCCTCAGTATCAATTTCGTTCCGACGTCAATGTAAGGAGGCGGTGTCCTTTACCAAAATTATAATGTTTAACAGCGAGAGGAGTTTATTCACCTCAAATCCACAGGTAGGGCTACCTAAATTAAATTACAGCTATCCAAACTTTCAATACATTTATTATCAAACGTGAATTATTATAATAGTTCATCAGTAGGCCAGATACGTATCGAATATTCCTACATGCCTCCACCTGGACTGCTATTTTGTATGTTTATATTTCGGCACGGGGGTGAAGTTTGAGGTTTTTGGTGAGGTTGCTTTTGGAGGGTTTTGGAGTACAAAAGCTCCCTAATATTCATCACGTTCTGACGCTTTTGCTGTGTATCTTGGCATGCCAATAAACAAGCTAATGAACATCGCATGCATTACCTTGAAGAATTTGCTCTAAAAAATTATTACAATTGATTTGTGCTAGATTACAATAACTTTTAAATTAGTTTTAAAACCCAACTAAAGCAGATTAACTATCCGGAAATGAAATGTATGTAAATAATTAGAAACTTTGATTTCGTGTCGTTTTCTTTATTGTTGCAGCAAGAAACAATCGAGAGCGACAGCTACAGGGAGAGGGAGAGAGGGAGAGAGTGAGAGAGAGAGAGAGGGAGAGAGGGAGAGAGGGAGAGAGAGAGAGGGAGAGAGTGAGAGAGAGAGAGAGGGAGAGAGTGAGAGAGAGAGAGGGAGAGAGTGAGAGAGAGAGGGAGAGAGGGAGAGAGGGAGAGAGGGAGAGAAGGCAGGCAGGCAGGCAGGCAGGCAGGCAGGCAGGCAGGCAGGCAGGCAGGCAGGCAGGCAGGCAGGCAGGCAGAGAACCGTATTGTTTTAATATAATTATAGATTACGGTCGTGCAATTAGCATATTTTAATTCATATCGTAATCGACAATATTATGAAGTGTGAATTAGAATACTAACACATCGTAGTTTGCTTCTTAGCCAACCCAGAGTAGCAGTGTGTCACGCATCATTCGTTCACTTAACGGTAATCAATGAATATCAATGTTCACTCCCGTCAACCCATTCATGTGTGATGTGTGCCAGCAACAGGAGTTCCGATTTGCAAAAATTTTGATTGAGAAAGAAATACAGTGTTGCTTTGCCATCACACAATATACGATAGATACTAATACATATTACCATTTTACGAATTCTGGTACATTAAAAAATAAACAATAAACTTGCATCAACATATTGTATTAATGAAAGAGTGCCTCCGTGTGCCCTCTTTGCACTGCTTCACAATTATTCACGAATGAATGCCCTGCAAACTGTTTAGTCTACATGGTAAAGAAAACAATCACTTTGTAAACACCCTCTTTCGGCTGTAAACTGTGTTACCAAAGCCGGCGAGTCTTGCCGCACTTGCCTTTGATGTTCGGCAGGTTCACACAACGGACTTCCTACTAATAATTACCAACCTGATTCCGAACAACGAAACAGACAACCTCGCTTTAAGCCTAGAGTTCCCAAACTTTTTTCCTTGAGGCACACCCATGGGGCTGCAAAAGCCACTGAGGCCCATCGTATTTAAAAACAAATGATCGGTACAATTAAAGATGTTCATTTGTTATGATATCAAAATATATTATAATTATAATGATAACACCCAAGTATATGTTGCATAATATTTCAACCAGTTCTACAGCGATAAACATTTCAGAATGAGAAATGGGGTACATTCAAAAGTACAAATGCACATCCAGCTTAATACCAATAATATTAATGACAAAACTTGTAAACTGCTGGCTTCAATGACATGGGCATTCCTGCTTCTGTTTGCATAGTTTGTTCATCTGAGGTGTTACCTCTGCCAGGCTAAGCCTGTCAGACGTCAACGTTTTGCACGATAGTTGGTTCTAATAATAATAATAATAAATAACTTCTTACGCGCCAATATCCTCAGACAATCCGAGCCCAGTGGCGCACCAAAACCAAAGGATTAAGCATTCTCATACTCGTGTGCTAGGCGAAAGTCGTCAACAAATGGATGGATGTGCTAGGAAGCTAGGGAGGATAGGCGATATTGAAAAGATAGGTTTTGAGGTGACGACGAAATGTAACAATATTTTCTGTTAATTTAACATTAACGGGAAGCGAATTCCATATAGTTGGCGCGGCAACTGAAAAAGCTCGAGTTCCAGCCTTTGTCTTAACTCTGGGAACAGATAGCAACTTCGAACTAGACGACCGAAGTTGCTTGGCTTGTCTAGCCGGTGTGAGCATTGAATGTTAATAACTAGGTTGTTTGGATGAAAGGGTTTGGTAGGTGATTTTAGAAGTGGCACTGATCGGGAGAATCGAGGAGATTGCGTGACTACCCTTGCTAAAAAAATTTGGACGCGTTGTAGTTTTGCAATATCCTTGATAGCAATATTATGAAGGAGGGAATTGCAATAATCTAATCTTCTGCTAACAAGAGCTGTTGCGATAGTATTAGCGACAGAAAGCGACATATGTCGGCGAATGCGGCGAAGATCACGGATATAATAAAAACAGCAACGGCACGTTTGGGATATGTGTTGTCTGAAATTGAAGTCGCAATCAAAGGTCACTCCTAGATTCCGTACTGATGCTGCTGGTGTGATATTTTGATTCAGGATGCATGTTGGAAAAAAGTCATTAAGTTTACTTCGCTGCATTGGAGTACCATGATGAGGAATTCAGTTTTGTCTGCATTTAACTTTAATTTGCTATCGGTCATCCATGAAAAAAACATCTTGGAGACAATCGTTGAGTCGGTTTAAAGAGTGACTTGTATCGGGCGTGGCCAAGGAAATGAAGATCTGTGTGTCATCTGCACAAAGGTGATGATCCAAGTTATGACTTTGGATTACAGAGCTGAGTGGCGTAGTGTAGAGAGTGAAAAGCAAAGGCCCAAGAACGGAACCCTGGGGAATGCCACATGAAGTGGGGAGTGAGGTTGAAAAGTAATTATCTATCTTTATACATTGATGTCTATTGGTTAGATATGAAGAAAACCAGGTCAGAGCTGTGCCAGATATGCCATACAACATTGATAAACGTTTGACAAGAGTGTTGTAATCAATGGTATCAAAGGCGGCAGACAGATCAAGCAAGGTAAGTGCAGTTATTTTGCCTTTATCAATGTTTAATATAACATCATTGTGTACTTTTAGGAGAGCAGTCTCTGTAGAATGAAATTGTTTGTATGCTGATTGGAGCACACTGGATAAACAAGGTTCTAATAGATGCCAGTGTTGAAAACCCAGTCTCACACAAAAAGTACTAGTCACGAAGGGCATGAAAACTTTCAATGCTTCGCCAGAGGGAGTTAGGAATTCTGTTTGAACACTTCCCCCAAATTCTGTCAAGTCTATGGCGTTGAAACGAAGCTGCCGGGTTTTATCACAGGACAGTTCAGTCAGTTCATCTTGCTGATGCACGCCGAGATGACACTATGTGCCCACTGTTACAACAAAGGGATTGCGAATCCAACCACATTTTATCTTGTTTTTCAACAAACTGTGAATCTCTTCGTTCATTTATTTTGTTGCTACTGCCTGACGGTGCAGCATGCGCTGAGTGGCCGTGATATTAGGCGCAATTTCCTGCACTCGAGTAACTACCTCGCTTCGCCTTCCCGTCTTCGCCGCTGCTCCATTGGTACAAATGCCGATACAGTTTTGCCAATCAAAAGAGTTCAAAATGATGAAGTCGTTCAGTAATTTGAATATCTCAGCAGCAATAATCTTTTCCAGCAAATGTTTGCAGAATAAAATGTCCTCTTACTGCTTGCTTTACACTCAGTAATTAACGTAGATGTTGCGATGTTTCCTGGGACCACTTTAAACCATACCGCGGACCCTGAGGGCCGCGGACCACAGTTTGGAAACCCCTGCTTTAAGCTCACCAACGCTCCGGATTATAGACCCCAGGCAAAGTCCGTAAATCTGTCAATTTTGATCCATTCCCCATCCCTTCTTGGTATGCCCGTATGTGTCGCCACTGCATCGACGATTATATTGATTTGTCGACCGCCACTTGCGAACACAGTCGCATGCTAACGAATGACAGTCTGGCCTCCACACGCAGCACAAGAAGAGATGTGAGTGACGAACATCGACGGACGTGACCTCTGAGAGTTGTCAAGTCAGTCTCGAGTCGACCCTATTGCAGCGGTTGTAGATGCTCCGACGATTGGAAGGTGACTATTTCATTTCTGCATTCACTATACGAATGGTTGTACTGTTGGTGGTACTGGTGAAATATATAATTATGGATGGTGCGGTTTCACTGCAAAGGGAATTGCGGAAACACGACCTTTTAGTGATATTCCATCTGAAGCTAGTGCGTCTCATGGGAGGGAATGTATGCAACTGGTTTTATTCGTTAGCTGACACGCAGCTAGTTACTGGGGACATGTTAAACCTGTCAAATTATACTATATCAAGTTACATCAAAACTACCAGTGTTATAGTTCGTGTTCACTCTGCATTGCTGTAATAAGTTTACCGTCATAAATTGCCAAACACAAAAAAATTACAGACCAATGCATCATCCGGTAAAACAGACGTTATATTTCATATTCAAATGTAACGATATCTTGGTATGTCTTTACGTATAGATGTGTCATCGGCATATAGTTTTGTAGTTCCTGTGTATGTCGACGGTGCATAGTGTGAAAGATCATAGGCACATACATAATTATAACACTGTGTATAATTTACGCGAAGGAACGAAGTCTCGGTCACTTCTGTCGACCACAGGGTGTTGACCTTTGCTGGCTCCAACCGTCTGTCTCCAGATACATATGTCCCTCATTGCCACTTGCAACTCTGTTGGCACCAGACCACTGCCTCACATCTTCACTCGGCCAATGCAGGGTCAATACAAATAAATGCTTGTTTACCCTGACTTGATCTTCAATGCGTTATCTGTCACATGTTTACCGTCATAAATTACCAAAACATTACAGACCAATGCATCATCCGGTGAAACGGACGTTATATTTCATATTCAAATGTTATGATGATTTCTTCTACAGTACAGCATTGCATCAAGTACCTGCCATGCCAAATGCGTGTTTTTTCTCTTCCTGTTATTTTGTATTAGGTTTTCCTGAAATTAGTCGCTCAGTTATTATATATGTTTTATTGTTATACTACAATATATTCTACAATTAAAATATTTATGCTTAAACGCACTACTGGCACAAATCACGCAGCTTAGACGGAACGCGTATTTCTGGCACGGTCCTGGTTGACGCTTACTTTTGGCATAGGACTGCTCTGGGCCCGTTATACCGCCACCTTGTACTTTTTGACGTATTGATATATCTCTTATGTTGTCAGCTGTGGTATTTTGCTTGTAGACACCGTAGGCGGTAGGCCACATGCATTCAATCATCTTAAGACACGCTTGCAGTAATGTCACGTGCTCCCGACTTAATCCAATGAGTTCTCCAGTTGCGAAAAGTAATTTGGTTGCTGCCTTCCCTTGGGACGTAATCGGATTTTTGCATGTTCAATAAAAACTGGAGGTGACGGCATGGAGAATTGCTTCCGGAGTTAACTGCGCGAGAACATGCATAACTCACTGCTTTACCCCCTCCCCCTCCGTTCA
>CM034541.1:14360912-14428412 GCA_020002185.1 Paraescarpia echinospica
TAATATCATCAATATCATCTAATCACATAATAATATTGTTCAATAATAACCATTATCATCATCAATATTGGCCATCATCATCATCATCAATCATTACTTTAATATTATCATCATCATCATCATCATCATCATCATCATCAATATTATTATCATCCACACAATCACTACCAATATCAATATCATCATCATCACACACACACACACACACACACACACACACACACACACACACACACACACACACACACACACACACACACACACACACACACACACACACACACATAACGCTGATTCCATAATCCTATTAGTATCATTATCTACGAAGTATTTATTCAAGTGTGATGTTAAAACATTTACCATTGCATAACCGACGGCGTAAGGATGCTCTAAGATATTGTTGGCCTGTGTCTGTGATGATCGTCTTCAATTTAACACTGCCTCAGGAGGCTTTAGCTTCAGCAGTTAATCGATATTTTAGACAGCGGTGCTATTGCATAACCTGCATAAGCCTTTCGCTCCTCACTGTTTCCCAGTAATATTAATAATGCATTTCTTACAGACTGGTTTCCTTGTAATACCGATCCGACCTTTTCAGTAACTATAAAGCGGCCCTACAAATAAGCGCTTCTTCCAGAATGCTACCCGGTGGGAGCACTAGAATATTTTCCGTGCTTCTGGTCTATTACAGCGCCTCTTCTCTTAATCGAAATACGTTAGGCAGAACTCCTTCAATCCAGGAGGTCATTTCTGTTCATGTGTCCGGGCACGCCGACGTACAAACGATCATAGCCGGTCAATAAGTTGGGCGCTGAGCCGGGCCTTTCGATCAATTTACTTGCCGATGTGTTACAGATTGACTGATCAGGAATTAATCCGTTCGTAAATTAGCACACGTAAATTGGCTTCGTGGAGTCCGATAACAATTTTGATGCAGGCTAATTTCTCCCACGCTTGCTGGCGTTGCGTAGTCGTTGGCCCACGCTTCTTCTCGCAACAGTGTCGTTGACCCAGGCTTCTTCTCGCAACAGTGCCACTGATCAAGGCTTCGTTTGCTCGCTGAAGTGTTTTTGATCAAGGCTTCTTCGCGCAGCTATGTCGTTGATCAAGGCTTTTTCTCGCAGCAGTATCGTTGATCAAGGCTTCTTTTCACAGCAGTATCGTTGATCCAAGCATCTTAAAATTATCGCAGCAGTATCGTTGATCAAGGCTTCTTCTTGCACCACTATCGTTGGTCCAGGCTTCTTCTCGCAGCAGTGTCGTTCATCCTCGCAAGCCAGGGCTGTTTGCCGTGCAAAACTAGTCCTCGCCAGTCGCGACTGCATCACCCGTGAGAACAGCGCAAATACCCGCCCCAATTTGAAGACGGATAAACGACTTCTGGGAATCCATATATAATGACCCATTCACCCATTAGCACAAGCAGCTGAGCGGTATTGTGTATTCGAATAATTGCTTCTACTTCCTAAACATTGCATGTAACATGAGCAACGGTTGGTTGAAATTAGTTTTATTATGACCACCTGACCTGAGTAGATCTAATGATCTAGTGAGCGATTTAATAGGCTGAGCTTAAATTCAGAGTTTCGCAAAGCGATCAGCCAGGGGTACTGCTGGCTGGGACTGACGTAATCAGCAGCAGCAACCCCTGGCGCGCGAGGATGGTGTCGTTGTCCCCAGGCATCTTCTTCAGTATCGTTGATCAAGGCTTCTTCTTGTAGCAGCTGCTGTTAGAATGGATATACACCTGCACAATGCAAGTGGCTGTGCAACGCCATTGAAATGTGTGTGTGTGTGTGTGTGTGTGTGTGTGTGTGTGTGTGTGTGTGTGTGTGTGTGTGTGTGTGTGTGTGTGTGTGTGTGTGTGTGTGTGTGTGTGTGTGTGTGTGTGTGTGTGTGTGTGTGTGTGTGTGTGTGCATATTATGTGTGCGTATGTGCGCGTGTACAATATATATAATCACATTTATTTTGACACCACATATCTATACAAAAATACCTTCAGGGGTGTATGTAAGTGCATATATATATATATATATATATATATACATATATTGCATTACCGCGGGTACCTGCATAATCGATTATTGCCATATGGGATTACGAGGGTTATGAATAATACAAATGCAGCGTGTGCGCTTACAAGGGACGGCGCCGAAGCGGATGTAGCCACACTAGGACAGAAATAGTATCTCATCGCTATCATCAACATCACACGTTGCTGCCCTCAACAGTGTCTGCCAAGACCCGTCGACAAATGCCGTCGTCACTCACAGCCGTGTGTTGCCAGACTCGGATGCCTTGCATAGTGCTCGAAGTCAACAGCCGACGTTCGTGTGTAGACATTGTGACAAGCCGTGTGTGCGTGCGTGCTTGTGTGCGTGCGTTTGGGCGTTCGTGCGTGCCTATTTGTCAGCGTGCGTGCGTGTGTGTGGAAGTGACTGTCTGGTGTACTGTGTACGGCAGACGCCTATCATCTTGTCAATGACTGGCTTATTTTATTGTTAAGTACAGTTTTTAGAACTGTTAATAAATTTATACTTTTATATATATTCTTTCAAGAAATTGTATGAAATTACATTTATAAATAAACTAATATGATAGTTATACATGACAGAAGTCTGCGTATATCTTACTTGTGTGCGTGCGTGCGCTCGCGCGTACGTGCATGAGTACGTGCGTGCGTAAGCACAAGTCTACGTTCATACGCAAATGTAGATATGCATTCTATCTATTTTAGGTTAATGTCTGTAGCGAGACGGTCCATGGCACTCTTCTGCTTGGGGCAATCCCCGGTAGCAGGTGCAATTTTTAGCGTAATCGCATCTGAAATTGACGCATTCTCTTTCAATCACACGGCATCTTTTGAAGCATGGACCCGGAGGACGGCGCCCGCCCCGCGCCTTCTCTCGCAAACAGCTTTAATCAGCTCAAATGTGATGTGCATAGCGATATCCAGAACTATCTGACAGGCTGGCTTCCGCCCTGCCAGTTGGCCAAACGGCCTGTCCACCTACAGTACAGTCTAACAGAAAGAAACCACTGCAGGCAGACACACAGCGAGTTTCTGTCCTTCTGTTGTTGTTGTTGTTGTGTTGTTGAAATGGTTGTTGTTGTTGTTGTTGCTGCTGCTGCTGCTGCTGCTGCTGCTGCTGCTGCTGCTGCTGCTGCTGCTGCTGCTGCTGCTGCTGCTGCTGCTGCTGCTGCTGCTGCTGCTGCTGCTGCTGCTTGTTGTGATGTTGATTATGATGGTGTTGTTTACGTTGACCCATCGTCGGATGCCTGTTGTGATGCCAACAGCATCGACTTGTTTTAAAGGAAGGTTGTCAGTTCGTCTTTATTGTTAAATCGTATGGTGCAGTATAATATATATAAATATATATATATTATATATATATACACACACACATATATATTCTAAAATACGTACCGCTTAGGTAGGTTTTAACGAAGCAGAAACATCGTTTTAATTAAACAGTTCAGTGCTTACGAAAATCGCCGGGTTGTCACACTCAAATCACCGAACAGCGAGCTCGGATACTCCCGAGAAAGGTCGCGACCCAACGGAGGCGTGATGAAGTATTATCGTGATCGATCTAATTAGTTATCGGATCTGAGGCAAAGCTTTCGAAAGCGTTGCCATGTAAACAAACTGTGTCCTACAGAAATGTCAACAACAAAAACGGTCCATTAAACACACACGGGCGGTCAGAATGTTTTATTAGATAATAATCTAACCTCGGCCAAATTCACCGTTACCTGCCACAGCCGATAGCAGAACGTGTTGTCAATGCAATGATAACATCACGCTTAGATTATTGCAATTCGCTTCTGTTTGGCACTTCTGCCAAGAACATCGGCAGGCTGCAGCGACTGCAGAATGCTGCTGTTCGTCTAATAACTCGGCGTGCGCGATGCGACAGTGCGGTACCACTACTGCGCCAACTCCACTGGCTGCCTGTCCAGCAACGAATTACGTACAAAACAGCAGAACTTACTTATAAGGCGTTAAATGCTGAACTATCGCCACCATATATGCAGTCACTTGTATCAGCCTATAAACCAGCCAGACATCTTCGTTCTGCTGAGGGTAATAATCTTGTTGTTGCTAGAGCCCGAACCAAAGCTGGTGAATGCGCATTCGTTCACGCTGCCGCTACGGTATGGAATAATATACCAACTACTGTTACTTCCAAAACCTCCCTGCAATCCTTCAAGGCAGCCTTAAAAACTTACCTTTTCATTACTGCATATTCTGCTTGAAAGACCACAGAAATATTTTTATTCTAAGTTATTCATATTTTTATCTTGATCTTCTTAACAGCCGAAAGAACATTTTAACTACTTACTTTACCATGAGAATTGTTTTCTTTTTACTCTATTGGTGTTTACACAGCATTACTATCTTAATTGTTTTTACTTTTATATTTAAATTTGTTTAATTTTTACTATTTATATTTTAATTTTATGTAAAGCGCTATGAACGCTGTGGATATGGCGTTATATAAAATAAAGATTATTATTATTATATAGTATTACGTAACATGAGTTTACGTTAGAAACGAACGGACAACCTCCTTTCAAGAAAAACCCTAGCATTCAGCAGGCAGTTCATGTTAAGTGGATTTCTTTTGTCCATTTTAATCGAACTTCTCACTTTCAGACTGTTCGTGTGAAGTGGAGCCACCGGGTTTACATAAGAATGTTTATTGCAAGTTAAATTATCGTTTTAGTCGACCGGGTGTAAAACAAATCACAGCTCGTGCGTATTTCAGGTAAAACACTGTCCGTAGGTGGCGACACCAGCGGGAAAATATTCATTATACCTTTTTTAAAAATACAAATCCCGTGAGATCCCATGTAGAGAACGGTGGGTCTCTCCGTTTGTTGTTTTTCCAACTTGGATGGTGTGCATATATCGCAATCAAGGCTGAAGTCACGTATAAAACAAAGTATTAGGGCAAGTGTAAGTAGGGCTTACAAGTATTTCGAAACAAAGTTATCAAGTACAATTCAAGGTACATTATCCATTAGGTCAGGCACAAACCCAAGTGCATTTCAGTCGTAATGGTCAATGGTAGTATTATTCAGGCGCCATTCATTGACTGTGAAAATATATTTATATTTATTGTAGATATAAGATATAATCAGGATGGGCATTCCGTGGTGTGTATCACACAGCCAAATCACTACAGACGTATTTTTGTGTTCTAAATACTCAAGTTATGTACTTGAAATGTACTTCATATCTGACAAGTACTATTGACCAAATAGAATTACAAGTACTCATCATTTCAAAAACCCAAGTACAATTCCAAGAACAAGTACCAGCCCGTTAACCAGGTTTTGCTGGGGGTTTTGTTTTTGATATTTTTGTAATATATATATATATATATCTACATATATATATACATATATATATATTCCTAACTACAACATACACTGACCAGATATGTATATAATGCCGCGTTAGGCAGACGGATGTTTTTAAGCAGACCAAAGTGTTATATACTCGACTTCACGACCAATATTGATGTGAGTGATGTCACAAAAAAGGCAAACCTACTGCTACATATGCACAAATAACAACAGCAATTGTAACGACATTCATCATTGATATAAAAGGTTCTTTAATGGCACGGTATGCGAACATTATTGCTTTTGATTGAAATCAATAGGGATATCACAATTAATGTGCAGCAGAAGGGGCAGTGAAGACAGATGGTCTTGGCACATTCAGATTGATTCACATGAAAGTGTTCAGCTGCCTCGGTGGCACATTAGCTTTCATACAGGAGACTCTTTAGTTGCAGTTTCCTTGGGAAACGGTCTGCAAAATAATTCACCGTTTGATTGACATCAACAGGAACATCATTGTGGATGTGCATCAGTGCAAGCGAGGAGAGACGTTCTTGGCCCATACTGACCCGAATGAAGGGCGCTGGTACTTCTTTCGCATTCGCATGACGGTACGTAGATTGTAAAGGCCAATTACAACAACACATAAATGTTTGGGAATGATTCTCGCAAGCATTCCTTGATTGCCTTTGCACAGCTGTTTGGGCAGTCCTTTGGCTCTTTGCCGCGATGGCGCTGCTCTCATTGATGCAACTCTTCTGGTAGCACGCTCGGAGATGGCAGATCACCTTTGTACATGGCGATTGCTTCTGCAAGTTCAGGCTTCTGCTTGCACAGCACTGCTGGCACCAGGCCTAGGAGTGAAGTGCTTCTCTCGGATAATGCGGAAATTCCCTCCACCTCCAAAACATGATCGTATCTGCAGGTTTTAATTCTGTGCAAATTTATTTGAAGAGCTAAAAGTAATTTCTGATTGCTGTGCAGCTGGTTTAGCGGAAAAACGGAGGAGGGTAAGAGGGTTCCGACCGGGGGGTCATTTTCGGAGGTAGTTCGTAAAAGTGGCATTAAGCCGAATCCCCCCACAAAAAACATGTATCATATTTACAAGTTTTAATTCTGTGCAAATTTCATTGAATAGCTAAAAGTAATTTCTGACTGCTATGCAGCTAGTTTAGCGGGTGAACGGAGGTGGGTATGAGGGGTTCGAACGGGGGGTTCATTTTTGCATGGGATTAGCCCGAACCTCCCAAACAAGTTATCATATTTGGTTTTAATTTAATTCTTAACATATTTCACTAAAAGTAATTATTGATTGCTATGCAGCTGGTTTAGCGGGGAAAAGGGATGGGGTGAGGATATAGGTGAGGGTTCGAGGGTGGTTCGTTTTTGAAAGGGGGGTTTGTAAAAAAAGGGGTTCGGACAAACCCCCGAACACCCCCTGGTTATGGGCATGAGTACTGAACACTGTACTTAAGTACAGGTCCAAGTACTCGACCCCAACCTTGGTAGTATCCTCTCTTGAACTCTAAACCTTGTGTGTAATTAACACGCTTGTTTGTATTTTCTGCAGACTGTTTCTCCTTCGAGGTGTTCGCTGCAGTGGTTCAACACGATGGTCAGTGACATGATGACCGAGGTCATACGATGTTCGTTGACACGCCATCAATGCATACACGAACGATGACATTTAGCTCTATGTGAAAGACAAGCCTTTGTCTGTATCCTGACCCGACACACGGTGTGAACCAGCGTGTTGGATGCCGTGCGTTTCGCGATGTTCACTGGTTACCGCAGACGATCGGGATTCCACCGTTCACCCAGTCAATGCCAAGTTCAATCGTAGCCGCCAGCGTTGATCTCCTCATTCGAACACCATTGGATATCACTATCAGAAATATCAGGTAGAACTGCGATCAGGTTAGACGTCGACGTAGAGATAGAGATCAGTCGGCGTTGGTACAGCGAGAAGGAAGGAGACATGCCGGCGATGGCGGCATATTGGACTGTTGATAGACAGATGTCGTTTGTCGAAGATCAACTCGGGTTGGTCGTGTCAGATCTGCACAACATCATGACACGTCTGAGATCCGTCGTTGGCAGCCTGAAGGTGCTCTGCTGGCAAATGGATGTTGTATCAAGAGGACACGGCGCGCAGAATCATGGTGCGCACGCCCCGACAAGGAACGGTGATATAACCAAGCGGCAACGGACACCAGTCAGACAGAGTGACGCGTTCAAAGATGGCGGACTCTTCTGCAGCAGAAGAAACATAGTGATGTCGCTCCACGCGAAGATCTCGCCACGACGTGAGTTGGCGCGCAACCACAAAAGACAGACAAAATCAGACGGTAGTCTACAATCCAATGACGTTGGCCCACAGCGACGGCCAGTTTGCAAGAAGAAATATCCAGGAAGCAACGGGCATCAACAACCGGTAGCTCAGATCGATGCTAAAACGTCCTTCCTGAGGAAGCAGGCTGCCACGTTGCGGCGAACGTTTCGCCTGAGTTTCCGTCGCCGGCAGCGCGGAAGATCAGTGAGTGTCGAGACGGTCGAGAGCCAAACGAACAGACCAGTGAAGACTTGCGACGGTCGACGACGGGACAGAGAGAGTGTGCCCTGTGTCGACGCTGCCACCGCTGTCAACGACCACCGTGGTCCGCTGCGGGAGAGAAGTCCCGGAAACAGCGGGTATGATTGTGATAAATTATCGGTGTCGCCAGGTGATACGCCTCCTGCGTTACCCTTGCCACGCGGCTGTATGGTACTACAGCAGCTAAAGAAAACGACAAACCAAAATGGTATGATTGTCTGCCGCGCCCAGAGTCTCGTCGAAAATCTCGTCGAGTTAACGGGTGTGCTGAGATTACCCGGGGACAGCCAGGTGGACTCGCAAATGCTCCGGGCAGGACGCTCGTTTGCGTCGAACGTGTCACCCGCATCGCTGTCGCCGTCGGATGCGCATTCCAGCCGAGGTACACCTTCGCCTCTGTCGACATCCCGATTGTCGCTTACATCTCGATTATCGCTCACCCCCCGATCGTCCCCGTCGCCCACGCTGTCCTACTGCGGTATATATGAGCGCGCGGTGGACGAGACTCTAGACCGTGTGTCGGGCGGCCGGCCGGTTTCTCCTGACCCGGCCGCGTCAGAAACGTGCATCGTCCACCCGGCTTATCACAGACGCGCAGCCCGGTCCGGCGAGAACGAAAGTGCGTGTCTCCCGAAAGACAAAATGGTAGATGTCGCGATGGTGAATGGCGCCAGATTTCGGGTGAAGAAGACTCGGCCATCAAGCGGCAGAACTGAATTCTTCTGGCGCAGCGTGATAGAACCGTGACATGCTTGGCCTCGTTATTCTCTCACTTTTATTGTGTTCGGCTGAATATTTGCAGTATGAAAAAAGCAAATTGTTACACGAGATGGCTGGAGTAGATATGTGCTTGTCCAACAAGTGTGCCGACCTAACACCATCAAACAGAGTTTCTTTCTCGATACCCACAAGTAATCGTTTTTTTCTAAGAAGGGATCTACTGTTATAATCAAATTGACCCAAGGGGCAAGTGTCTCTAGACCTTTGGAATTTGGCCGCGCTATGCTAGCGCTATAGAGTGGCGTGCCCCCTAGACATTCTGAACGTGTCCCCGTTATGTACACCCCCTAGACGTTCCGAAATTATGAACGTCGCCGCGAAAAAAACTTCCAACAGTTTTCTGATCTGACAGCGCGCCGGTGGAGTGGCGCCAGCGGAATGGTGGTGAAGCTCCGGCGGAAAATCTTCAACATCACTCCCCTTCCGATGTCAAGATCAGAAGCGTAATCGTGCCGAAGCTCCGGCTCAGCTCATCAATGTTAATTTGGTTCAGCCACCAGTGGGTTTTTTATGAACCTCGTGGAGGGGGTGCTATTGGATGTTTTGGGACGCCGTAGACTACCCTTTCTGGATCCGCCTCTGCTAAGTGTTTTCGGCGATCCCGTTTGATTAACGATTGCCGTGTACCGTTGTTGGTTCGCCCCTCGCTTAGCTGCGATTATCCAGGCGCCGTGAGGTGGCGCCACTCAAGACTTAACTGATATTGAAACACGTCACACAACACAAATAAAACGAAACTAAGTTTTAGCCCTGTCCATTCTCTGTGTTACTACCCGCTCCGCCACTAGGTGGCACATCGGTCGTGGTTTAAGCATATTCCAGGCTGAATAATTGACCCTGCGATACCACTTTTTATATTCTTCACAACACAAACGGTTGCTGCATGAATTGCATTTTTACTCAAAGCAACCATTCTAAGTTGGTAAGTCCGAATGATATGCACCTAAGATTGCTTGTTACATGGAGCAAGGTCGCAATCTAGAGTTAACTTTCCTAAATCATGTATACAGGTGTGTGACATAAACCTTATGAAGACCATTGCACATCCGTGTACCTTAAAGGTAACGCGGAGTAGACGCAATTTTCCATGCTTTGAAACGACAACGAGAAATTCGAGCAACCAAGCCCGTAGCCAGCTGTTTACAACGGGGGTTCATATTTTCGCAATACAGACTCCAGAAGGCGCCACAGGTTCAGACAGGCTTAACTTTGTTCACAATGCGAAGGGCGCCGCGTTTATATTCACGTGAGCGTTCATAATGCACCGTTGGGTTTTTAGCTGAAGGACAAGTTAAAAAACATCTTATATACAATTGCCAAATTAGCATCGCCAAGAAGTCCGTAGCAAGGTTGATCGTTTTTGGGGTGCGTTTTCAGGAACATTACATAGAACTCATATATATAGTTCGGGGACTTGTTTAATACATGCCCCGTGTAGTTTTTGAGTACACGTGCTCATAACATAATGCGAGCATTTCTACGATTGTTCTAAGACGCGTAAATAGATATACGCACAGCGTTTCGTGAAAACTGTACGAAGGGTAATTATATGAAAGGTATTACAGTTACCCCACATCCAACCAGCCGATGTCCGTAGTGTTGTCCCCCGGGATAACTGAAAACCATTTCACTTGGATCGGCCCACCGATGCGACCGTGATGCGGCAACAACAGACAGGCTCACATTGAGATTTATATAGATTAGATTATGTGAGGGTTAGTGTGTTACCATAATATTTAGTTCGCATTGGCCCTTGTTGTTTACTGTTTCTTCAGAACAGTTTTTCAGGCTTTTCTCTGCTGATTTACCTGTGTTACTGGCGTCTTGTCTTGTGTTAGTCTTTTTTAAAGACCCCCCCCCGTTCGTCTAGTTTAAATCATTTTTACTTCCACATTTCCGTACGGTTTTTGGCTTTGTAGACATAAATAACACAAACACAAGCCTTTGCTATTCTAGCGTCAATTTCAACGGTAGGTCGATAACACAACGCCTAAAATAGACTGACACTACAAACATGAACGTTATCAACTGGTACTGTAAGCAGATTATTTGACAAGTTGTTTTGAGTGGAGTATGTCCAATAAACGAACGACACAGAAAAAGGTAAAACAAGAAAAGTTCTTATATAGCACAGTATACAGTCCTGAGAACTGCTCAAAGCGCTTTACACTTTACTCCCTGGCAGACCTGTTCAATCGAACACCATTTCGACTTCACTGGGAAGCATTCAGCCACGCAGCAATTAATGCGCGAAGACTATTCGTTCACAAATATCCAACACTGTCTGGAACTGGAACATCTTTATTCGACAGATAGTAAATAAACAAATACAAAGCATGTAACGACAATGTCAAAAAGAAAACATTTCTGTCGGGAGACTCTCACTAAGGCATTATAAATATGCCGCTGATGTGAGAGCCACCCATCCATTTGTAATTATAACTAAACATTCCTACCACTCCCAACGTGGTATAAAGCAAGTGCTTAAAGATTGAAAGACAGTACTAGATTATGTTGGTAGGCTAAATACATATGTAGCAGTTTGGGTCTGTGCAAGTATCTTTGTAAAGTGCTGATAAGTATTGTTTGGTGTATGTAGAAAAAAACATAGAGACTAAGTGTGTATATTTTATCCAAAATGCAGGGTGGCATTTTTTAAGTAAAGTTGGTAAGTAATATCTAATAAATTTACTGGCTCGCGATGTATGACTATATGGGATGATAATTTGTTGACTTTTCCTTGTGGGATAATCATGATATGCAGCGTTTTGTAAAAATAGCAATTGAAAAAAATTGGGAACGCATTTATATACAAATTTATGAAAGAACGTCAAACATTGTTGAGTAAAGATATCTTCCAGTTTTAATAGATTTAGATATTTCATTATAGGTTCGGCGTGAGAGTATATGTACTGCGGGAAATTATTCGGATGGCCCTTTTCTGCAATTTAGAAAGTCTATTCAAAACCCCATGACAAAACGCTGTAGTTGAGGTGTGGCACAATTAATGAATTATACAGTCTTTAATGTATATCCAGGTAGAAAGTGTTTTAGTTTATTCATAATTCCCAGGGTTCGTGATATTTTATTAATATGTAGAGTCCAGTCTAACGTTTCTTGAATAGTAGTGACTAGAAAGTTGAATGTGTGTACACACTCTATGGGTTTACCATCTATTTTTAACGATAATTTTATACCGCAGGTATTACGTTGTGGAAAATGAAACAGCATCTATTTAGTTTTGCTTGTATTTTGAGAGAGCTTGTTAACAGATAACCATTCACTAATATGTTTTAGTTCATCGTTTACGTTATCACTGATTAAATTATAGTTTTGTATATTTGAATTGCACTTGAAAGAACAGCGTGGTCCGACGAGGGTGGTATCATCACCGTATAGTATGGCCTTGAATTTATTGCTAGCAAGATGAATATCATTTATATATAGAATAAATAGTAGGGGTCCTAACATTGACCTCTGTGGGACGCCAATTGAAATAGATAATGTGTCAGATGTTACGTCATCGAATTGGACAAATTGGCGTCTTTTGGCAAGGGAGCTCATTAGCCAAATTAGGGAAGTACCATTTATGCCGTAGTGTTCTAGCTTTTTAAATAAAATATTGTGGTCTATAGTATCAAAAGCTTTTGACAAACCCCAAAAATGGAAATTTTTCCGTTATCCAAGGTTTGAAGAATAGTGTCAGTTAGTTCGACAGTAGCCATTTCCGTTGAATGTAATTCTCTAAACCCGTACTGACTTTGTACAATAATTCGTTTATAGTTAGATAGTGAAATAGTTGATCGTATACAATTTTTTCAAAGACTGGAAATAGAGGGGAGTAGTGAAATTCGTCTGTAATTTTTGAGAAAGTGTTATCATCTTTTTTATACAAAGGAATAACTTTGGCAATTCTTAGTTTGTGTGGAAATATACAAGAGATTGGTTAATAGTTAAGGACAAAGGTTTAGCAATTAATAAATGAATTCTTTTTAATAAAACTGTTGAAATCGAATCATGACCTGCACTTCTCTTTGGGTCAAATTCCTTAATGATTTGTATCTTCGGTTACTGGTTTGAAATTAAACGTTGAAAGAGACCTGTTTTGTAAATATATATTAAAATGTTTTGAGGGTTTTTGTGAGGAATTGATTGTGCCAGTTTTGTTCCAATATTTACAAAGAACTCGTTGAACTCGTGTGCAATTTGCTTGGTGTCGGTAACATGTAATCCATTTATATGAAAGTTATTTGGAAGTTTAAACTGTGTGTATTTTTTATTTATAACTAGTTTGATGGTATCCCACGTTTTCCTAGTATTTGATTTGAGTTGGTCAAATAGGTTTCCGTTCTTTTTGGCATTTCTGATGGTTTTATTTAGAATATTTTATAAACACGAAGATTGACCGACATAGCATTGTAAGAAGTGTCATTTTGTGGAGTCTGTTTTAATTTCCATACAATTTATTTTTATAGTTTATGGAGCTGTTATCCAGCTGGATTTTTTTAATGTTTATACTTGTTGTAACGGACAGTTTTAATTGGAAAATGAGTTTCGTATAGCTGAGTAAGTATGCTTTCAAGTATTTCATAATTAATGTTTGGGTCTGCAGAAAGATCTTGATTTAGTTTCTCCATAATGCATGACTTACAGATTCACAGTAATTAAAAATATATTTTTCCATGTTTGTCCTAATTTTCACATATTTCGGGGTACATTGTTTAGATTGTAATTTGTTAAAGCTTATGAAACATAGTAGATGGTCAGATATGTTACTCATAAGTACACCTGCTGTGGCATTTGAGATCTTACAATATATATGATCGATGAGTGTACAATTATTAAGAGAAAAACGAGTCGGTAAAATGGTCTTCAGATAAAAGCCATATGTACAAAATAAATCAAAATAATCTCCAATTTGTGGTCTATCGTTCACTTTCAGCAAATCAAGGTTGAAATCTCCTACAATTATTATTTCTGAGCTTTCCGTTCCTAATTTTGACAGAACAGATGCCAACTCACCACTAAAAGTAGATATTACTATGTCTGTGTTATTTAATTTCGGTGGTCTGTAAATATGACCTATTGTGATGTTTTTTAGATTTGCTCAATAAATATCAATAAACATCGGATAACTCATATAGGTTCCTTATGTGATATTGGTAACGTTCATATATATATAACTAGGTCTCCGTGACCTGTACAGTGTTTGCCTTGATGGATAATATTATAATTAGGAATGTGGTATTGAGACATGTCCGAGTCCCCCGAGAGCCACGTTTCCTGCAAGCATATTGCGCTAAAACCTATGTCTTTGTTGCATAAGTCCAATAAAAGTGGAGAAAGGTGATCGAACTTTGAGTTAATGGTTTGAGCGTTTAAGCTAAAGATAATAAAATTATAGAAGCGAGAGTTTCGTTTAGTTTCAAAGTGTCTATGTATGGCGAGTGCGACATCATAGCTATGGTTTCATTACTCTCATCTAAATTACCAAGAATGTGTTGTAGGTTATTACCAGCTGATCCACCACAATTTTGTAGTGTTATATCTTCCGATAAATTATCATCTGTATTTTGCACCATAAGTAGAGGATGGCCATGTACTCATTCATACAGCTGAGTGAACTGGAGCAACGTAGAGTGAACGAACTTGCCCAAGGTTCGACATCGGCGCACAGGATTCGAAGCCAGGTTCTCTCGGTCGATAGTCCGAAGCTCTAGCCACTGCATCACTGCGCTCCAAAAGAAAGACACCACTGAGACGACCCCTAACGGCCTAGCAAAGAACGCCACATCCGGTTTATATTTGTATAAGGCCTTCGGGCGTTGATACAATCCGACTGTTGCTGCCATAGGCAGATCTGTGCGTTTCACAATGCGACGTGAGTACGATTCGTCGTACCTGTTGGCGGTGCATAACTAACCCGCCGCTCGTTTCAAGTAGGCCTAGGTATTTTTAAACTGTTTTACAGTGTCAAAGCAGCACTTTGTCGGGAGCCAGTCGTCATAATAACAGCTGCCGGGACCATTGCTGAACAAAGGGTATGGTATGTTAAAATATAATGATGTTGCTGTCGTGAGATTATTAGTTCTCTAATCATTGCATGTCTGCATTATCTTAATTTAACGAACACGCGAATAATGAATTACTTAAATATTAATTAGTAGGCCCTATTACTGAGACTATTATCACCATCAATACAATTTCCTGTATAAATCATTAATCATTTATTTGAACATATTATCAAACTGAAAAGCAGACGTTGCTATGAATGTGACGATATGTATACACTAGTACTAGCTTCGTTCGAATCACGGAGCATGAACGAAACTACTACTATTGTGTTACTGTCAATGCGGAGGATGACTACTAACTAAAGTGAAAGTATGTATAATTTACCTATTGCATTTGGGTACGTCAGGCAGATGCCATGACAGTGGAGTCGGACGAAATAAGACAACAAAAACATAGCGAAACGGCAACATTATGGCATCACTCCGGGTTAAGGGGTCATCTCAGAACAGCAATTTAATGTCGGATATTAGACGAAATTAGTTTAGATTTTTTGGCGGGGCAGAGACAGTTTCGTCTGGCATTCACTTTGTTCGTGCGCACGTGGAAAATGATCGCACCATTTCGTTTTACGCGGTCACGTGATTAGTCTCGATTACATAGGTGCCGTTAGGCGGCAGCAATTTTGTGCGCCCCCCACAACTGCCTGGGGAATTAAATAACGTTGAAATGTTAGCCAGTTGGCGATTAGACCCCGAATCCGGGTAAAGATGATGATTGGCTCTCAGGTTACTGTAAAGTAAAACGTTAAAAAAGAGTAAACGTTTATTAGTTAAGACTATGTTTAGGCAAATGGCAGAGTGTCAATCGACGTAGGTCGACCGATATTTTTAATATAGCCTACAGATATCATCATATATTGATCAATGTTTATAAACTTCCATCGGGGGTAGGGGGCTGAGGCCAGATGAAAGTTAGGACATTCATGTTCTGAGATGACTCCTAAGTAAAGGAGCGTAACAATTCGTCGAACTTTTTGTTGGAATACGTTTTTCTAAAGCTTCAAAATAATGATAATGTAGCAGTTTCATCTAGTTAGAACAATGACCAGAAAAACGTCATTCTATGATTATATAATTACTTCACAATGTTTGTGAACGGATTTGTACAGCCGTTTAATCAACTCAATAGTCCTCGCGTCGCCCAAACCCGGAGTGACGGCAAACAAATGGGGATCATGTCTACTAAAAGGTCACTGTTGTGACAATCCCAAATGCCCTCGCCGTCTAGGGGGAGCACTAGAGGCAATGTGACGACCAACCCCGGTCTCCCCTTCACGCTTTGTCAACCTAATGATTATAGCGGAGAGTGTAATGTTTGTCACAGCCCCAATTACTAACCAATAAACCAGACTTATGCTGGGGTGGTAAGTACATAGCTGGCGCAGGGTGGGATTCCACGTAGCAGTCTACACAGTTGTCTTCTTTTGCAGAAACGAGCACCAACCATGCGGCCTGACATAACCACTGGCTGGCTCCCCTGCCTCGTGTGTTTGGTCGTCGGCGGGAGTGCTGTAGCCACACCAACACCGCCCTGTAATATCACCGACGACACGAGTTGGCCACGAGGTGTGCACGTGAACTGCAGCCACAGGCACGTGACGGAAGTGCCGCTCGATCTTCCCGCACGCACGACCACGCTTCTGCTGAACAACAATGCCATCGGCAGCCTGAAGCAAAACGTCTTCAGCGAATTGGCGAATCTGCGGCACTTGGACTTATCTCACAATAGACTACAGTCGCACAACATCGCACCCGATGCGTTCGACGAACAGGGACTGCTGTTGTATCTTGACATCAGCTACAATGCCTTTTGCATGAGCAATGCAGATTTCCCCTCACGACTTTACGGCCGCTTGCAATCGCTCAAAGCCTTGAAGTTGACGGGAAACACTGCACGAACTCAGCAATGTGTCATGGAATACCCGTTCAAGTCTTTGTCTGTACTGCAGACTTTGACAGAACTTCACATTTCTGGCATCCAGCATGTCGACATACCGTCAGATATTTCGCGCTTCGTGAACCTGCAAACATTAGACCTTTACGACGGGAACATCAACACCGTCACTGCTAACACTTTCCGCGCTTTGCGTGACACTAATGTTACAACACTATCGCTGCGGCACAACAAGATAGCTGAGGTGCAAAATGGATCGTTTTCAAATTTACCAGTTCTCCGAAACTTAAATATGGCGTGTAACTACCGCCTTGGCTACAAGACGCTCATCGAAGTTTTGTGGGCAACGGAAGATTCCGCAATCGATTCACTGGTGATGATTATGTGGAACGCGTCGGCATTCCGAATGTAATCAATTTCAAAAAGGTCTGCGAAACGCCTTTTGCAAAGAGCCTTAGGAGACTGTCAATTCGTCGCAACAACATAATGGCTATTAATGGAAAATACTTCGGAAAATGCCTTCCGACTCTACAATGGATGAATATTGGTTTCAACAACGTCATATTGTTTGAGCGGCACGAGCTTAAACGTTCAGAATTGTTGAGGATTTTTCCTCCCAACTTGTTAGTTGCGGACGTCTCAAATTATAACATGCTACCAGAAAAATATAGACTCAAATATTGTCTAGCTAATAGCTTACCATTTGACGACGAATTTCGTCGACCTTTTCCGTTGGTGTTGAACCAAACGACGGAACACACGGGCAATGCTAATTTTAAGCGTGGCAACCACTCTGTATACATGCTGCCTTTGTTACGCTACTTATATGGCGACTATATTTCGTTAGGCATAGCACTTGACGTACCCGCAGCTACGTTTTACCCGGAAAGCAATATACGTTACATAAACATGTCCAACTCAAAAGCCATCAAGTCACTAACAAAGCCGATTATGGGTCTGACACAACTACACACGTTGGACATGAGTCACGGAGCTTTGACTATTATATCTGCCGAATCGTTTCGTTATTTCGAAAATCTACGCTTTCTAAATCTGTCCGACAACAAATTACGTGATGCGATCGTCGATGAAAATCAAACTCACGATACATGTGTGTACGGTAGCGCCTTCGACCACCTAACATTGCTCGAAGAACTCGATTTATCGCGAAATTTCTTTAAATCTTTCAAGAAAGAAACGTTCGCAAACCTCTCCAGTCTTCGCATTCTGAAAATAAGCGACATGTTAACGTGGCGACTTTCGCTGAATCTTTCCCGACTCCGATCGCTTCAGCTGCTCGACTTGTCCGGCAACCAGATGACGTCTCTGTCGCATGACTTTCGACATGTATTGGACGAACTCTCGACGCGTGCGAGCTTTAACGTGGATATCAGCGGTAACCCTCTCTTGTGCCGAAGCTGTGACTCACTCGATTTCCTGCGTTGGCTGCGAGCGACCAACGTTCACGTCGTCGCGATAAATGACGTGAGATGTGACGATGTCCCTCACTTACGTGTCATGAGCGTGTCGTTGGACGATCTCGAGACTTTGTGTACCAGAGGCATGGGTTTGCCGGTAGTCCTCACGGTGACTGGCGGTGTAAGTGGTTGCCTACTCATGTTCTTTCTCCTTCTCTACGCACAACGTTGGCGCATGCGCTGGTATTACTACTCACTCAAGCGTCGATGGCGGCAGAACGGGCAATCAATAGATGACGTCAGCGACTACATGTATGACGTCCGTGTCGTGAATGCCGACGCCGACTTAGACTGGGTGGCGCATGAACTTCTAGGACACGTAGAGACAGACTGGGCCCTCTCATTGTATGTCTTCGAGCGGGATTCACTCTCGGGTCCGTTCGCAGAAAACATCGTTATCTCTCTGGAGACAAGTCGACGAGTTCTGTTCGTGCTGACGCCCGACTTCTGCGAGGACAAATGGTGCGACTTTGCTCTAAACATGGCGCTACAGCGGGACCAGAATTCGCTTGTACTGCTCTACAAGACGCCAATACCCGACAACAAGATGAGTCGAACGCTGAGAGCCCTGGTGCGGAATGCGAGACGTCGCTGCACGCTGATTGAATGGGAAGACGGCCAATACGCGCTGAATCTCTTCTGGCAGCGGCTTCTCGACACTCTACAACCACCGCCACACTCAGACACGTCCCTCCACAACTTAGCTTCGTGCCTGCACAGACCGTCAACAGACTGAGTCTTCGCACATTCTCTTCCGCCTACAAGACGCGCTGAGAACGTGGCAGGGGAGATCCATGTGGTGTAGCCAATATGAAAGTAAATCACTGGAATGGCGCGATTTGTGGAACAAGTATGAAACTGTGCAGAATTATTAAGTCTATCCAACCAATACGTTTTGGGTGTGAAGCTAACGTGAAGTCACCACGTTTAGTCGATATAGGGAAACAACATGGCCGGTCCTACATATGGAAATCCAAGATGGCCGCCCAGTTTTGGTTCTGAAGTGAGGCAGTGTTATTTGAAAACGAGGTTAGACATGTTAAAAGATAAGAACAAACACAACATCCAAACACGGCACTAATACTACCATGGCTTTGTGTCATATGCACATTTCTATTGATGACGTTATTACCCCCAAAAAATGCTTCATAGGAGACGTATGAGCATTGCAAAGCACAACAAGTATGGCGAACGCTTCAACAATTTTGTAAATATAAAGTTTTCATGTTGAACAATATTAACGATCAAGCAGGTGACAGGCTTGTATGGACCAGATGACGCTACTTTTGCAGAGGCGATGACATTTCGATCACTAGTATTAGTTATGTCGGCGATTTTGAGACGATATCGCTACCGTGGGATTTTTTGATCCCTGAAAATTGTCTTTGGAAAGATCCCAAATGTGTCAAACAATTCTGCCACTGTTGTCGTCGAGGGCGATTGTATTACTGTATATCACATGACCTGTTGCCTAGCAACAATGTCCATCGAGCTTACAACATGCACGTCACACATGTGCAGCTGTTGGACTTTTTCTATTGTATATTTATTGGACATTTCTATGATATTCTAGCTGCAAAAGATTTACGCTCATAATGTTGATTGTAATGTCAGGTTCTGTGAAAATTGGGGACGACCTTTTTTTTGTACCACATAAAACATGACATAAGCATCTCGACACTCTTGCCTATTGAGTTCACACAAATTCGATGACAACTGTATTCACGTATTCAATCGGTGAAATAATAATGGTAACCCCAATTCATCATGTCTAAGTTTGGTAATATTTCCTCTGGGGACCATGTCACCGACATTCTTATGACCTCATAAGTTCAATTTTGCTCTTGAAACTGTTTTCACTCCTCAACCGTGATCATGCAAATTGAACACTGTCAACACTAGGATGCGCCACCGGGACACTTTTGTTAGTGTGTCACGGAAATAGTGTCCTTGATAATAAGGCTGTGGTTTTTGATTTTTTGAAAACACTCCTTATATTTAACAATGGATTATGCTTAACGACAAATTTTCCTTATGAACTCAATATTTTAGTGAAATGGTCCCCTAGTCCTAGGATGCACCCACTTACTGTTCCATTCCTCCAACATACATCTCTTTCACAAGAACACGTCTATACAGTGAAGGTGTCAAAACCACGCAGTCGCTATACATCATATGGGAACCATTGGACACGGGATGTACACATCACATGACCAGATTACATAACTGCCAAAACATAAAATCACCAGATCTGCACCATCTGAATGCTCCAGTTCATTCAAAATCTGTTCTTAGGTTGCGCAGGAAATGTCTGAAAGCCACCAAATAACCATCCACAGTTACGCTAAGTTGACTAAATGTTGGTGTGTTTCGATTAAATGCTCCATTGTTCCGTCTTAGTTTCAACGGATTTTACAAGTCCTTTGCCGAGAATGTGGAACTCTTCGATGATCGCCGGAACGTTGGGCACCAGAGTCATCTTGTCACAGGTGCTGTCACCTGCTGGCATCGAACAATGCAAATGTGACACCTGCAACAGCCAAAAGTTATTTATAACTTCAAATTGTAGTGCAAATTACTGTCATATCCTAAATGAATGTCATACAATTCATGCTGTGTCTGCATATGATAATGGTGTATCAGACGTCTAGTGCGAATGTTTTATCCAAAATGTAAAAAATCAGAAAAGGTTTTAAAGCATGTAATATTTTATAAATCAGAAATGGTTTTAAAACATGTAATATTTTAAACGATGATGTCAGCCGTATCATTACGGAAATTACTGTATTTTAAAGAGTATACGTACAATTGCCATTTTTAATGTGCTAGAATGAAGATTTTATTATTATTATACTAGCAACAATGCCCATTCTCCAGGTGGTGCTACACACGCACGCATGCATGCACACACACACACGCAGAAGATAGTATACCAGAGTATTCGTAAATGACATGCTTTGAAAAATTTTTAGTTTTTCGCATTAATGCAAATTAAGTAAAATGTCCCCAACTGACTAACGTTCACTGAAACAATCACAGAAAATATGCATTAATATTGTGAACAATCGATTTACGTATGTGGAACGTACAGTACAAAAACCCCAAAACCAGTAAGAACCCTAAAGGAACTAAAAAAATGTCCGAAGGGACATAAGTTGATATTTTCTGTGCAATATGTGGTGGTGACTACCCCCCACATAATACTTAACGCATTTTACGACATTGCGAACTGATGCTACGACCCCTAGGAAGAGAGAAAGAAAGGTACACACTACGCGTACATCCCACCTTAAAGGGCTGAGGTTGGAAGGACGAAGGCTTCCAGAGAACGGCCACAAAGTCCCCTCCGCAGGCGTCAAAAAAGAACAGGGCGACATGAGCAAACGATTCCTGTCAAAAGGAAAACATTTCTTAAATTTAATTAGTAGAAGTGTAATTAATGAGAACTCGTGACTGGCGTCTATGCCAAGACCATGCGCTAACACTACACCAATATTTTAGGAAGTCTTTAAAGACGTCTTGTAGTATTAATTTTATATAGATGTATCTCTTCAATCAACGAATCATTTCATTTATGTATGTTTTATCATGATGGACATTATTTGAATATTTTGTAGTAATCGTTTTACCAGCCTTTAAACTTTTAATTTAATAATAATAATATTTTAGTTATAATTATATTTATAAAATATATATATTTATGTGTTTTTATTGTACTTTACCGCTTATATTATTAGCTTTAGCTCTTTTTTGTATCATTCTATGTGTATACTGCCTCAATCCACCAAGAGTTTTAAAAGTACATTATTATTACTTAAATTATAAAACTTCTCATAAAACCACATAGTGAACCCACTTAACAGAACTGCAGACAGCAGAACCGTTTAGTAGTATAAAATGGTTTGGTTTAAATGTGCCGCTTAATACAACTCACTGAATCTGATACATGAAACACTATACATTTAGACTATAGCACGAAATAACAGGTGCTCCTGAAACAATACTAACTGACTAGCTGACATAAGTCCATGGGCACCAAATGTCACTATTAAAGTTTTTTGCGCTCAACTTGTTCGTCTCCATTTACAGCATCGCCTTTCTCCAGTGGTGACACCTGGTGAATGACTGACACATGAAAATTCCTCAAAATATCTACCTTTATGTTTTTCAAATACATCACTAATTGTCAGATCAGAGGTCAACGGTCCAAGTAAGCAAATGAATGTAGAAAAAAACGAGTGGACCTTGGTACGTCAGAGAAGGTACAGTTAAATTATCCAAAGTTGCTGTATTAAAGGGAGCGAGTCAGTTCATCTGGCTGGAATAAGTGTGTACAGTATTGAACGTGACGTGTTGACATAGAAAATGGGGAATTTGCTGAACCTCAAAGGGTATTACAGTTAACTCAGCCCGACTTGGCCGTATTGCCAATAAAGTTTGTTTTGAAACTGGATATTATGTTTACTATTTGAACATGCTCGGAGTTGTACCTTACAAACTGTGAACGTTGTTATGGGCTTATTACTAAACACAATTTAGTGGGCTGTATACCTTCGACATAATTTGTATATTCTTAAGAACATTGTATACTTAATAAATGAAAAACTAGGACCAGACTCCCTCCTTTTAACATATAGATAGTATAAAAGTAACTTTGACAGTCACCCCTAGTGCAACCCTGCCCCCCCCCCCGTTCTACGTACTCGGAGTTCTTGTAGGTAACACTGCACGGGGTCATAGTTCACGACGGGTAACTCCCGTCTCGCCTTGTCCTTCCCCTGGTGGCTCGGGAGGCACACGCCAGGTCGGAGGTCGATGGCATGGTACCGGCGGCACAGTTGGCGTGGGTCCAAGTGGATGATGACATCGAAGACATCCAGCGGTGGGCGGAAGATTTGCTGAAACACGACAACTGTGATGATTTTTAAACTACGAAGCAGTACCATTACCCAGAAGCACCATCCCGAGCCAGTGCGTGAATCAACTGTACTTTGTCCCACTTGCTGTCTTCACACGTCTGTGGGAAGACAGACAGTAGTTTTTTATTTTGACCCATATACATATAACTCAATAAGTGAATATGTAAAAGCATAATGATCACAGAGTTGTATATAAATTATTATGTGAGGGTCAGGGAGATTCCCACTAAGGCAAAAAAGCCGCTCTCATGGGAGCCACCCAGTCATAATAATGACAAGTCCTGGTGTAAAAAAAGTAGCAATAATCAGTCAACAGATTAAGTCAAAGCAAGGCCTATAACATGACACCATACATAATAATGGACGACTGGTTATTCATCCAAAGAGGTACACATAAAATATGTATTCCTGTTTGTTATTCACTCATTATGGCAAATATAACAATGTTGTAATGTACATACAGGTAGATAGGTCTGCAAATAATAATGTTTAACATACCTTGCAAACCCGTGTGAGCCGAGTGTAAACTTTATTTTTTATTAAATCAGGTGCATTATTAATAGTATGCGGCAAGGTGTATCCGAGGCTTTGTTTCGCAAATTCGTGTTGTACCCTGATTGTGTGTATATTATATTGCCCACGTGTGTTGAAATTGTGAATGCTAT
The DNA here is from genome assembly GCA_020002185.1 of Paraescarpia echinospica. Classification (NCBI taxonomy): domain Eukaryota; kingdom Metazoa; phylum Annelida; class Polychaeta; order Sabellida; family Siboglinidae; genus Paraescarpia; species Paraescarpia echinospica. The sequence continues at coordinate 14,384,672 of CM034541.1, forward strand.
TGTTTTGATGAAGCGGTAAATTTTGAAGGTAAACAGGAAGTTTGTTATGTACGTATTTATAATATAGTTTTAGTTCTTGTGATTTCAATATGTGTTCTACTTTTAACAATTTAAGACTTTTAAACGGTGATTCAGTGTGAACATGATATTTGCTTACACTAATAATTCGGACAAGTTTCTTTTGAAGTTTCTGTATTCTGTCACATTTGTAACCCCAAGCAGTAACACCGTAGTTTAAGTGTGGCAATATCAGTGTATTGTACAATATAATCTTTATATTAAGAGGTAATAACTGTTTTAGTCTATTCAATACACCTAATGTCCTTGAAACCCTATTTGAAATTTTGTCAATGTGATTTTTCCAGTTAAATTGTTCATTAAAAGTTATTCCAAGAAAATTAAATTGTGCCACTCTATTAATAGTAGTGTTATCTATGATTAATAATGGAAAAGTCACATTTTTTCTTCTGGCTGTTGTGAAAAGCATGTACTTAGTTTTGCTTAAGTTTAGAGATAATTTGTTAAGTTTTAGCCAATCACTAATTTTTCCCAGTTCTCTATTTATAGCAACGTCTACGTTTCCATTTTGTTCATATGTTGAAAATGAGTCAAGAGTACCTGACAGGGTGGTATCATCAGCATACATTATAAAGTTAAACTTTTGGCTGGCCTTGGCAAAATCATTAATGTATACAATAAACAACAGAGGGCCTAAAATTGAGCCTTGAGGTACGCCAGTTGAAATATTATGCATTTCTGATTTTACATCCTCTATTTCAACATACTGTTTTCTATCTGTTAAGTAATTTCTAATTAAACTTAGTGCTACTCCTTTTACGCCATAATATTCTAATTTGTTTAGTAATATCTGATGATCTAGGGTATCAAAAGCTTTTGAAAGGTCTAGGTAAATATTTATAGGAATTTCATTTCTATCCATGTGTGTTATTATCCTATCAGTTAATTCAAGAACAGCAAATTCAGTGCTATGTTCCGTTCTAAATCCATATTGGTTTTCGAACAAGAGATTTTGCCTTTTGAAAAAGGAATCTAGTTGGTTGCAAATTATCTTTTCTACTACTTTTGATATAGCTGGTAATAGTGATATGGGTCTATAATTGCTGAACTGGGTATTGTCACCTTTTTTAAAGATTGGAATTACTTTAGCGATTTTAAGTTTATCAGGGAAGATACCTGTAGCTAATATTTGATTTGTAATTAATGTTAATGATTTTATCACCGCTGGTTTAGCTAATTTTAGTAATCGTGACGAAATACCGTCATACCCACAACTTGTTTTTTGGTTGCATATTAGCTATTGTTTTAGATATAGTTTCTTCGTCAATACTTTTAAAATTAAATGAATTACTGTACTGCTCATTCAGATAATATCTGTAAGTTCTATTAGTAGGATTGCTGATTTGTTTGGTCAAATTTGAGCCAATAGTGGTAAAGAATGTATTAAATGTGTTTGCAATAATCGTTTTGTTTGTTATAATTCCGTCATTATATATAAACGATTTAGGGAGTTTTCTTTTCTTGTGTTCTGGACAGAATATCGCTTATAGTTTCCCAAGTTTTTTAAATATTATTTTTGTATTTATTAAAAGAAGATTCATAATGCAGTTGTTTGGCTGTTCGTATACTTTTTTTAAGTATGCTATTATACGTTATCAGGTTAGTCCGAGTTGCTAAATTTTCAGGTGAATCAGACAGAGTCATTTTGAGTTTCTTATATAATTTGTCTCTGTATCGTATTGATTTGAGCAGGCCGAATGTAATCCATGTTGATTTTTTGTGCTTGTATTTTTTTAACTAAACTGTTTTATATGGCATATGCTTGTTTTTTGCGCATATGATTAATTCATGTAAAATGTTATAGTTTATGTTTGGATTAGCAAAAGGTGACTGATCAAGTTTATTATAAACATCTGATGAGGTGATTTCATTTATGAATTTGGAAATTGCTTCTTGATTTTGTATGTTAATTTTAATATATTTAGGTGGTGGTTCTTTGAGGGGAACTTTGTTTAGAAAGGTAAAATATGGTTGATGGTCCGATAATTGTTTCGTTAAAATACCTGATTTTGGTGTTATTGCAGGATCAGTTAATTTACAAAACAAGTTATCTATTAATGTTCCATTATTATTTGAAAATCTTGTAGGGAGTGTAATATGGGGGTAAAAGCTATAAGATATTAATAAATAAAAAAAATCACCAAAAACCTCTTTCGTTAATTTTAAGAAGGTTTATATTGAAATCACCGGCAATAATGATGTCGGATTTTGATTTGTCAAAGGATGAGATAATTGGTGTGAATTCGCTAAAAAACTGTTTATAATTTTCACTGAGGTCTCTTGGAGGTCGGTAAATATTTCCAATGATAATATCTTTTAAGAGCCCACCTCCACTTATGTTGATAAATTGTCCTTCCCAAAGTTGAAACTGACTTAGGGACAAAATAACTTTGAAATTGTATTTGTTGCTTAAGTATATGAGTAGCCCGCCTTTAGTGCTACATGTTTTGTCTTGTGTAATGCAATGATATCCATCGATTTGTAGGTGTGATAGATCATCATTATCTGAGAGCCAGCATTCCTGAAAGCATATTACGCTGAATTTAAATTTCATCTGGTTAAGTTCCTCTAAGAAAGCTTCAATTTCACTGAATTTTGCATTAATAGATTCTATGTTTGAGCTAAGTATACTAAACCGTTCGTTATTTGTTTCTGCTAGTAGTTTAAAATTGTCAAGATCATAATATGTCGAATGACATATTGGTTGAAAATCTTCATCAGCAGCCTCATTTAGATGCAGTACATTAAATAGAGAATTCACATTAGTACCTCCTTGACACCAGGGGAATGATTCGTTAGCTAGCATTCTTTAAATGAGTAATTATGTTTGAAACATATAGCGTAACAACCGACTGTCCACTGTAAACCAAAAGCCTTGTTTTACCACAGTCATACGAAGTTAGTATACTCAATGCTGTGTAGCATGTCACCATATCTGTCATCATACAAGAAATACATGTCTGTGCAATAATAATAATAAGCAAAAAAGAAATGTATAGAAAAAACAATATGAACAATACGTGTCGTGACCGGACGTATCCAGACCGGTCATCCCATTGGTGTGACATAATGACAATAGTAATCAGAACAAAATTAGCAAGACGAATTATATCGTATTATAAATTATGTTAACACGCGGGTAAGTGTGAAAAGTAAACAATGTGTGGAAACCAGTAGAATAAGGATACAAAGTATGTAAATAATTATGCATAATTCATGTCATACGGAGAAGCAAATTGCATTATTCAATACATTTGTGGAAATAAGTATTAATTAATTAGAGGAAAAACACTCATTATAATTAGTTTGCATTATAAGGAAAGCAACGAGAACATAAACTGCACAAAATTGCAAGACGCAAGCTATACCATAAAATAAATAAGAAAAGCAAAGGTTGCATCAGTAGCTGGAGATATAGAGAAAGAAAGTAATCGCAGGCAATATGTATCGCCTTGCAGCTAGCAAGAGAAACAAACATCGCAACTAATCTATATCATCATAATATACCTGAGAATAACAATGACGAAGATATTACTTAGCAAAGCTGTCCAGGTCTTTGATAACACTGATTTCTTTAATTACACCACTCAGTGTTTTCACCAGTACCCTACCCGAGTACGTCCAGCAGTCGGTTATTGTATTTTCCCTTTTCAGCACCCTTGTCTTGTAGGCCAGTCCTGCTCTGTTCGATGTCAGATCTTCATTTATAAAGATGGCCTTGTCTTTATCTTTGTCGACGTTATGCCGTTTTAAGCTGTGTGCGAGCTTTATAAACTTCATCTTGGACTGCTTCGCTACGGAAGCGCACAATGATTGCGCGCTTCCTCATGTTTCCGCTCGTGTCCTTCTTTGGGCCCAGGCAGTGACTACGCTCCAGATGGGCTGCAGTCAGTTTCATCCCCATCTTCTCGTTGATCGTTTGCAGCATGAGTTCATTCGTACTTTCTCCATCCGTCTCTGGAAGGCCCTGGAAGCGGAGGTTGGGACGGCGAGAGTACTGCTCTCGCTTGTCCGCCTCCACCTGCAGAACGTCCACCCTTTCCTCTAGTGCACTGATCTGTTTATCTTTGCACTGCAGCAGTTCCTTCATGTTTTTCATCTGGTGTCCCATGACGGCAGCCATTGTTTTGATAAGGAGTGGCGCCATTTGCTCCATCACTTCGATGACTGTTTTGGGCTCAGCGGCACTTGACGACTTGCCACGAGTCCGGTCGCCCTTTGTCGGCTTTGCGCTCCCCCGTGACAACTTCAATTGTTCAATTTCAGCCGTGAAGAATTGTTGCACTATGTCGGATATTGTGTCCGACATGGCGGAAGAGGTGCGAAAAAACAAGCAGAGCATGACGTCTGGTGTGCGCCCAGTGAAGCGTGACCGTATAACTCGGCGTGGACGACAATGCGGTATTTTCAGGGATCGGTTAAATATGATTTCTTTTTTAACGCCTACACCCCCCCGTACAAAATCCAAAGGCAGCCACCTCTCAATCTATTGCTTTACTAACACAATGCCCCTCAGTTCAAATTGCCATACCTTCTGAAACCGTCACGTCTATAGAAAAGACCGGCACTGCTACGTAAACCAGTCACCCGACCATGCTACCTTTGGAAGCAACTGTGTGAGCCCAGCATCTTAAGGCAATTCCAGGAACTTGCGGTTAGTCCAGACTGCCTCCGAGTGTTTACTAATAGTATCTGAATTATTCGTATTCAAATCTGACAATTCAACATCGAAACATTCAAATGGAAAATAATGCATCAGGCTTATTAAATACAATTTTGTAGGCAGTATTCTTTCAGCGCATTTATTCTAGTATTAACAACACTATTTAACTATAATTGAGCTAGCGTATCTGTCTGTTAACATTTCACTCCAAGGTGATATGCATCTCAGACACCAAACTTTCAAAGTATAAATTACTATAATCGATGACCCTCGGAAGAAAAGCAATGCCTTTATTTTTTTAAATTCGCATTGGTTATGCATTCCTAGTGGTTGTACGGTTCGTACCATACGTTAGATGGACATAAATAAATTACTCAACATTATGCATATTTTCTTCAATTTATTTTCTAATCCGCTGGGGATGTTTTATGGGATGCAAAATTTCTTAACGAATAATACAGGCAACCACCTTCTGAATCTGTGTATATATAGCGCCAGCCGGAGAACAAACATTCTTGCTAGTATTAATAAATAATGAACAGACTGTGAGCAGATCTTTATGAGGAGTGGATACCGTGCTATATACTTGTACTTTACTACCAACAGAAACTGAACCCTAAGTGGGATGACATTGTCGATACCTTGAAGTCGACAGCACTACCGTCCACTCCCTGGACACTGTCCAGCTGTTTCCTCAGGACACCGATGGACTCTCTAGCCAGGAGCACCGCCCTGCGTAGTATTTGAGCTGTGGGGCGTTGTTGCGTCCACATCCCCCCACCCCGGTCATAGGGCGTTGGCAGAACAACCAGAGGCAGTGAGGATCGATCCTTCGAGAAACCCATCTCGATATTGGCGTAATCCTCCTCTGTCAATCAAATGAACCGGGTTAAACACACACGACATGTTTCTTGGTTGAAAAGTTATGCATTGATGCTGCGTTCCAATGGGCTCGTGTATATCATGAATATGACTTCACAGTGCCTACCTGACCCAGTTGCATAAATTTACCAGTCATAAACTCTGGCTGCTCATGAACTTTCAAGTTTGCTAAGTCGTGTTTACTATATAAACGAGCCCACTGGAATGCAGCAGTAATGTTGTTTCAAACCACGCCCTCCCTAGGAGGCCCTGACATTGAACTCACGTACGATTATTTTGTCTACACAAGTGTTGGCTGCCTTTCAAGCAACCACTGCTAGCGGTTACGTGACAATTACTCTAGCAAGTCGAGGCCTAATTTGGTTTCTGGCGTGTCGGGCAACTGGCCAGGCGATCCAGATGGTCGATTTTCAAAACCAATCTCTACACATTTTGTAACTGGCTTCGCGGCAGTTTCAATAACATCGTAAAAATGGCATGGATGGGCTAGCCCGTGCAAAAAATGACATGGCAGATATCAAAGGGCCAGTCCGTTGGACCCAACCACAATCAAGTTCAACCCGTCCAAAAACAATTTTACCCATCCAAATGAAGGGTGGACGGGTATCTGGGTGAGGCCCTGCCCTCCCACCAATATGTGGAATGATTATTATGATCTAGAATTGTTCCTAGTGTTAACATGTGTTTCACCCAACAGTTGGCACCACTGCAACAATACATTTTCTCTGCGATACGAGGTGATGACCATAGCTACATACATAATGCTTAACATATCTGGGAATGTTCCAAAATTATGCATCGTTCCGAACTTACGCAACATCTCCTTAGATAAGTTCTGTATACATCCGTATTATGTTTTCACTTGGTCAGCCGGCCTTTAGTGTCTGACCGAGTGTTGCAGTGTTTCTGTCGACCAGTTTTGTAAATAGGCTTACATCAAACATAATATACGCATCCATCTTGTTGGAAGTCTGCCTAGCAATAAACCACTGTCATTTTGTCATTCCAATTTATTCTTTTGTGACAAATACAACAAATATGTACTTTATTAACATTTTTACAATTTCAAAAAATCTGCATTATTATGAGGCAAATCTGTACAATTTTGCATGTTTGTTTAAGGCAAAGTGCTATAATTCCATCATGATAATCGATAATCTACACAGTTGACACAATTTGGCAAAAGAGATTGAACAGCTGTTAAAAAGTGTTTAAAAATTCGGCCCAACAACCACTTGTTAACAACATATGACTTTTTATTCACTGTGCGAAGAATTGAAACGAAATCTTGCAGAAGCCGCCGACATATCACAGGGGACACTATTTCCGCGTTACACACGGTGCAATGTTTTGACGGGAGCGTTGTTGTTGACAATTTGCAGTTTACAAGAGCATAGAGAGTGCCAACAATTTAAACCAGTAGTGCGCAGGTTAATTTAGATGCAGCTTAAACTTTGATCAAAATGATTAACAAATGTCACAACAACCTTGACCTCCGTGAAGTCGTAAACCGCTTCGCACACGTCAACGGGTCACGATGTTAATGTCGTGTAAACAAATCATGCTTTAGCAAACTTTTAATCACTAACATTTGGAAGACTTATTTGGCGGTGAACAACTGGTTCTCTGCGTGAAAGTGGACACAAATTAAAACGCAGTTATAAAATCTAGCTGTTCATGATAGTTAGAGTGGTGAAATGTCGTCTTAGAAATTGGACCGTATCCAGGATGAATTGTTAGTGAAACACAGTTTTTCATTTTCGCTCTTAGGTAAGGAGAACATTCGATTTTATGGTGCAAAATTGGGCTTAAAAGCTCTTAAGAATGTTAGTGAAACGGTCCCCTGATCAAAGTAAATTCTTTTAAAACTACGCATTCATTTGTTTAACAGTTGAAGTACAATATAAACTATTCACACACAGCAAATCTGAAGAGCAATGAATGCAACTTGCAATGTATTAAATCAACTAAGGAGTTTCAATTTATTCAGCTGAAGTCACTCAGGCAAACAAACCTAAACAAAAATCCACGTTTAACAAAGAAGGCACAAACTCTGGCATTTCAGTTGACAATCCAACAACTTAGCACTGCACTAACAATAATAAATCAAACGTTGTTAATAACATCAATATATAAATATAATTCTAAACCACATGGGGTGCAATATTTCCTTAACGAATACATTTATTTCAGGTAAAACCCATAAACAATTGGTACATATAAATAGGTATAAAATAGAAAACTTATAAAAAAAATAAGTTAGAAATATAAATAGAAACAATAGAAATAAAATAAGCTAATAAGGTAAAAACGTTAATAAATATGTAAGTTATAATAATTATAGTAAATAAACAAATGTGTAAGACATGAGATAAAGATACTGTTTTACAGCATACAGTGATTCAGCCCAGGTATTCCACATGGGCCCATTAACAATATGTGTACAACTGCGCATACATTTGATCGTATCTTATATTTTATCATATCTTAAATGGCCACATAATTATTCTAAGAAAAAGATATTATCCGTTTTTATAAATTCAGGTGCAATGGAAACAGAATAAAGAACGACGCGTACTGTTGAGTTCAGAGTTGAAGTTGATGATCAGCGGCTTCATGTTCCAGTCAAATGTTGCTAACAAGTCGAGGAAACGCAGGAATCCAACTAGTGGCGAACTGCAGGAACACATCAAAGTAACGATTGTGTGCACTGTTATTTAATAGTGTAAATAATTCACTATTATCATTAAATCTAAAAAACCGAGCTGATGAGTGCAACAAACTAGGATCATAAACAGGGATACACAAGTCTTCACCAGAGCGACAGGTCACTGAACGTTTGAATTGGAAATACAAATTAAAATACTTTTTTGTGGAAGGTAGTCGTACTTTCTATTCATTATCTATATATTTATACAGTAATTATGGAGCATTGTATCTCCTCTAAGATGCCAACATCCACTAACATCTGTCAACTTTCATTCACTTCCTTAGCCATTCGTCTCAGATCTATCAAATGGCAACGTATTTGAAAAAACACAAAGCAAGTCATTCAGAGTTTTTTTTTTTGGTGGACAAATTGTATGACGTTCCCCAGTGGGCATCACTTCTACAAATTTAAGATTAAATTCTGCAGAGGGTGCTACTATTAAAAAATTAAGATCAAAACACTGTAATGTTGACAGAGGTCAGAGCACGGTTAACCTTCTCGTTGTGTTTCAGAATAAGATAGTACCTAGAAAGGGAGATGTTTTAAAGAAACTTTTTTACAGGAAATGGGTGCAATAGATTAGGCATATCAACAGGTTGAGTGCTAGCAAGTATTGGCAGTGAAATGACGCATATTTGGAAGAGCATAGTTGGCAGTGATTTTTTTAAATAGCACGTATGGGTGCAGAAAACATGGCTATTTTGATAAATAAAGATGGGTACCGTGCATGCATGCATTTAAAAAAGCTGAAGTTGTGATTTAAAAAAAATTTGATCCATATATCACTGATATGACGGCAGTGGCTGTGAAATAATTTCAGATTTTTCTCAGGTATAGTTTTCTTATAATCTGACAAAATGGTAACATGGCCACCAGTGGGAAAGGCAACAGTGTTCTGTGCTTAAGAACAGTGGCCATGGTTTGTTGCGCCATGGATGTATGTCAGCTATCATGCATAATAACGCAATAATTAAACCCGACATTCCGTCGACTTACCAGGGACATGTAAAGGGTGCAGGAGAAACAAAGATGGCCGCCGCAATGAGTTCAACGGCCTCCTCTGTGAAGTATTCATCAAGAAGTAGGTGCGCCGACAGCCAACGTTTCGCCAATCTCACCGTCGCGCTGTAGCTACCGTGCTGCTGCTGCAACCTGGTGGACAACCATTGAACTATTTGGTTTATTTCCACCAGTAAACACCACATGCATGCATTTAACAAAATTGCAGAAAACACACGTAGTGTAATGACCAACTGATTTACATCTATGTAACATCTGGCTAGAACACTCAAACAGATAAGAAGCCTTAACTGGGAATTTCGAAAAAACTATTAACATTCCTTCCGAAAGGTCACAGATTAAGGCCAGACACCCCAGGTGAAATGGTGTTTTTACCAAGAATTCTGAAAATGGTTTTCTGCCAGATTATTATACCTTTGTATGCATACTATCAATAAAGTTCACTTCTATGACAATTACGTACCTCTAAGTGAGTTTTAATCATGGATCAAGCATGTCGATATCATGTAATGAAATCCATTATGCAATCTTTGACAGCCATTTTCTCCAAAAAAAATTTCTTCAAATTTCTGCATTTGGAAACAGGATATCTCTTGGAATAATTATGCTATATAAATAATGTTTTTTCAGTGTTGCATTCAGCATATTCTACTGTGTGCAATGATCAGACACTTTTTTAAAATCATGAATAGTTTGAAAGATATAGCCATATTTGTTGCCAAAAAACTAGATTTTTTTTTGTATTTTACCAACAAATTATTTAAAAAATAAAAACACAACATTTCAAAAAATGCTCTGATCATTGCACAATAGAATCTACAGAGAACATGGATTTGCAAGAATTATAACTATATATGGATTCAATAAAAAATGGCAGTGTTTCCAAATTTGCCAATATTTGCTCAAAATGGTGGCCATTTTGTTTGTTACCATGGAAACGGGGGGTCTGGCTGAAAAAAGTTATATATATATTTTACTCAGTAAGACCCATTTCATGCATTGGGCATACAAAATTGAACTGTTTGCACAAATAAAAAAATAATCCTATCTACCTGCCGTGTCTGGCCTTAAAAGGAGGTAGTCTGTTCAAAGTTTTTCATTTATGAATTAATACAATGTTCTTAAGACTATACTAACTACATAACTATGGTATACTGCCTGCCAAATTGTGTTTAGTAAGCCTGTAACAACGATCACACAGTTTCACAACAAACTTTATTGGCAATATGGTCAAGTCAAGCCAAGTTGACTGCTATACCCTTTGATGTTCAACTTTCCCACGTTCAACACAGCAGACTTACAGTTACAAATTACTATGCCTGCTAATTTCGCGAACAGACTACATCCCTTTAACAAATTTGGAATTTAGGCATTAATTTTTTTCGGAAAGGTCTTAGATGAAATCCTGAAAGTGACACAAACTAGTGCGTACCCGTGCAGTGCTGTCGTGAGTTTGGGAAGGGCCACTAGGTCCCGTTCCAATCTCTGGGCATCTTCTGTTGCAACCATCTGGACCATGCCCGTAGGGGACTGCACCATCTTGTGTAGTGCTATCTCGTGGTGGTAGCCAACTCGCAGTCGAAACACGTAGTTGTCCTGCAAAATGCAAACACCAAAATCTTATTACACATTTTGCAATGCTTTGTAGAAATTCCACGAGAAAGCGGCTTAAGCCTGAAGTGTAACTTTCAATGTTCATAGATGTCTGGTTGTGTATTACGGTGTTCTATAGTTTGATGACATTTTAATCACATTTTATTAGGTGTTTCTCATGATTACATTTTTATTGTTTTAGCAATATTGTAAAGTTTAACAAAGGACTTTTTATATATTACTTTATAAATACAGATAAGAATATTGTAAAGTTTAACAAAGGACTTTTTATATATTACTTTATAAATACAGATAAGAATATTGTAAAGTTTAACAAAGGACTTTTTATATATTACTTTATAAATACAGATAAGAATATTGTAAAATTTAACAAAGGACTTTTTATATATTACTTTATAAATACAGATAAGAATATTGTAAAGTTTAACAAAGGACTTTTTATATATTACTTTATAAATACAGACAAGAATATTGTAAAGTTTAACAAAGGACTTTTTATATATTACTTTATAAATACAGATAAGAATATTGTAAAGTTTAACAAAGGACTTTTTATATATTACTTTATAAATACAGATAAGAATATTGTAAAGTTTAACAAAGGACTTTTTATATATTACTTTATAAATACAGATAAGAATATTGATTTGTGAAATGTGGACAATTTATTTCAACTTTCATCCGTATCATAACCATACCGAGAGAAGGTGACTCAGTCAAAGGCATGTCAAATATGTGTCACACAAATGGGCCAGACAGACACAATTTACAGTTTTGCAGCGTTACCTTGAGGACATCAACGTGACCCGGATAGACACAGCTGGTCAGTCTGAGCTGGCTGCTAAGCAACTGTCCCAGCTTGATGTGGAATGCGGCCTTGATGCGCAGGACGGCGTCCTTGTCATCCGGCCACTTCCCACTTCCTTCCAGCACGCACCAGACTGGGAAGACGCAACATTATCCTCTTGACCAGTGTAACAATTACATAAAACAAGCAGGTCTTATAGGCCACTAACTGAGTTACCCCAGCGTTACACGATGAGTAAAGACACCATTTAATATGTTCTGGTTAAAGCTTCCTCAAATCAGTTTTAGTCACATATCAATGTAAGACACTGCTAAGAAGTATGTTAATTAGTTCATGTATGCTTAACAGAATTAATACAACACACTTTTTATTAAAACAATTACTTAAACTATACACGACACATCTGACCTCCCACAAACCAGGTTCGTGACAGACAAAATTATGTGAGAAGGATGTTTTAACTTACCCTCCATGGTGGGAGTCCAGGGTGGACAGGGTTTCTCGGGTACGGGGGTAAGTCTGTGTCCTTCCACAAGGGCGGGAGAGTTGAATGTCGCAGGCATTGGCGGAAATGTCTGCACCCCAAACCAGGAAGAGATTAGAGATGAAAAGTAGTACAACCCACGAATGACGGGCTAGCATTGAAGACAATGACGGGCTAGCATTGAAGACAATGACGGGCTAGCATTGAAGACAATGACGGGCTAGCATTGAAGACAATGACGGGCTAGCATTGAAGACAATGACGGGCTAGCATTGAAGACAATGACGGGCTAACATTGAAGACAATGACGGGCTAACATTGAAGACAATGACGGGCTAGCATTGAAGACAATGACGGGCTAGCATTGAAGACAATGACGGGCTAACATTGAAGACAATGACGGGCTAGCATTGAAGACAATGACGGGCTAGCATTGAAGACAATGACGGGCTAACATTGAAGACAATGACGGGCTAGCATTGAAGACAATGACGGGCTAGCATTGAAGACAATGACGGGCTAACATTGAAGACAATGACGGGCTAGCATTGAAGACAATGACGGGCTAGCATTGAAGACAATGACGGGCTAGCATTGAAGACAATGACGGGCTAGCATTGAAGACAATGACGGGCTAGCATTGAAGACAATGACGGGCTAACATTGAAGACCAAACCGGAAACAACAATAACAATTGGGACTAAACGTTTAACATTTCAGTCATGCACAATGTAAATTATTACTGGAAATGTTTTTGTTGTTGGTGAAACATTTTTTGCGACGAATCATTTCCGTGTTAATCATAGTCAGTAACATTTCAGGCATTTCCTTTGGGTCAGTCTGCTAAAATGTTCCATGCATATTTAATAATACATTAATCACATGGTGTTTGACTGTATCTCTAAACAAAACCTCCAAAATGAAGAACCATCAAAACTTGATCTTGAATGAATTTATGATACTGAATCTGCACTGTTTGTTCACTGATGATGCTTTGTGTCCTCTTGTTTTTCTGCCTTTTTCAAATTAAATTTTTCATTCAATAATTCTCATCACTTTTCTCCTCTTCATTCAGTTTTGTTTGCCATAAAATCCCCGTTCCACTGCTTCTAGCTGGGTGAAATAACAAAATCTAAACCTACGAACTACCCCAAATGTCCTGTAACACACCTACAGTTTCAGTTACATAGACACAAAACTGACAGAGATATGCTTGGACGTACATAACGACCGACACCCACTTTTTATGTATACATGCAAACGGATGTATCCAGAATGTCACAGTTTGCATAGGTCGTAATCAAATTTGTGTGCGTGGCTTCTGTTACACTTTGCCTTTGTAATCAGTTATTCATGTGAATTGCATTACTATTGCTGCAGGACAACTCATGAGTAAAACATTCCCACATACAGCTGTCACTTTCAAAACTTTGCTGTATGTTTCTGTCACAAAGAAAAACTTTTGTGGCTAGAATTTCAACAAAGCATACAACGGAAAACATGAATGCTCCATGTGCTAGGCATCCATTTTTATGGCTTGGCAGAGTTTTTGCAAGGCAACAGGTCACATGATGGACAAGTTAACTGAAGAAGTGAACTGACCTCAGCGAATCGGAACACAGGTGATATCCCATGCATTGAGTTGATGGCAAGGGGCAGATCTTTGAGGCGGCGCACATCGCGGCACACACTATCGTAGCTGTGAATGACGTCTTGATGCTGCTCCTCCCCAGTCCCGTACTCGACAAAACGCTGGTCTCTGATTGGCTGAGGCAGTTGCAGCAGGTCATCGAGCTGGCCACCAATGAGGACGCACGATTCATTGGCGAGAAGTGAGGCATGTCTGGAAACCAGAGTTTGTTACACATAAGATGGGTTTGTTCGTTGACTTTACACTGACCTTATCTCTTCCTCATTAATTAATATTTATTAATGTGATGTTCTTAATTGAATCCATTAGTGATTACATGACATCTGGCCGCGTATCCTACCAATGGCCATTGGCCAGCTATACACAACGGCAAGAAGGCACGTCAGCATATACTGCATTCAAAACAGGGAATCAATCCACTATTTTTTTCAGCTTCACATCTTTGGCAGGTCACCTGAAGAACTTGTATGTTACTGTCAGGCTTTAGAGGTGGCATTATCCATCGAAATACCACTGCATCGTTTGGGTCCCATGGTAGACAATGCGCAACATTCGGTTGTGTGTAGGCAAGATGGCGGCTCCCCTTGACGACTGCACACCAAATAAGGGCAATGACATACTACTAATGGATTCAATGCTAAAAGAAATATGTCGAAGGGATACCGTCCACCAAATTGCATATAATAATAAGCACTGTTCACAATTTGAATATTTCGCCCATGAAATGTTGTGTACAATTATACACAACATTCATCAGGTAAATATCAGCTACAGCAGAGGCAGGCCTGGCTAACTGCAAGTTCCCACAATCTACACAGCAAGTAGGACAAAGTACAACTGATTCAGTTACTTCCTGCTAATATTATTTCCATGTCAGAATTGAGTGTGATTTCTGAAACTTTCTTAATCTATGTAATAAACATCGACCATTTGATCGTTTCATATCTTTAGTATATTGGACTTGCGATCTGAATATTAGTTGTTAATTAAATATAAATAGTTCATTAAAAAAATAATATATCAAATGTTGTGTAAGTATAACAATTTATAAAATAAAATTGCCACTGACAGTGTTTTCTGGTCATTATTTACATTAAAAAACAATACATAACTAAAAAAATTACGTATAACAGGTGTTCTTTCAAGTACGATTTAAAAATCAAATCTGTGTTTCGCAAGTACACAAGTAACATGCATTTCAGGTATAAAATCTTATTTTATTATTATATAACCTATCAACAAATTTAGTTTATTCAAGAAACTGAGACAAAGAAGTCAAAAAGTGAAATGAATCACCAGACCTTGCTAACGTGTGTTTGATGATCTCACACGTTACACGCCTCCTGTCAGCCATGTTCTTAGCTGGCCAAACCACCGCCTCACAGATGCTGCCATCTTGGAAACGACGTAGTTCCGATTTCTCTCCCCAGAATGCACGGAACTCGGCCGCCTGAAATGATACATCGAAGCAATTATATGATCACATGTATCCAACTTGAAAACAGAAGAGGTGCTGAAAGACGAAAATTAAGATAGTCAAATAGATGAGATCTGGAAAGGGTATGACCAGTTGAAAATGGGAGAGAACGGACTGATAGATCTGCTACATTGTGGTTTCCCAACGTCACAATCAAGATTATGCACCTCCATCTAGCTGTGTCTTTGTGAACAATGGTGATAACAGTAATATCTGTGCATTAATTACAATACTAGGGGCAGCATAAAATCTGCTAAATCAAACATTCTCACTTGAAATACTGCCTTACGTTTTTGTCATCAAGAAAACAGTTTGGGCCAGAATTTCAACAGTATGGCCTCATGTAGTCGGCATCCATTTTGCACAGCTTTACAGACCTTTTGCTAGGCAACAGATCATGTGATGGATTGGTCAATTGTGATAGTTCAAGATGAGTCACCAAGAGGGCAGAACAGATTGAAGTGAAGTGGCCTCTGCTCTATAAGGGATCGAAAAGTATACAACTTGCCGTAAATACACTCAATTTTTTTATTATTTCAGAGAGACAGAGCAGAATATGTTGGAGTCCCTCCCTCCCACTTCCCTCCCTACCTTCGGACAGTTTGCCACGGGTCCTTTGTCGAGAATACTGTTGCAGTGGTCCGGGTCAAGCAAAAGACCAAAGGTCAGCTTGGTTAATGCGCTGGACACTGGAGGTGCCTCATCCAGTGACCACTGCAAGCAAATAAAGAAAACCCAAAATAACACGTCGCTCCTCTGGTTGATAATATTTCTTGACAGATGTTCGAATATCAAGGACAATATATACCCAATCGTAGCCCGCAAATATTTAACAAACTATTGTGTCAGCAAAGAGCACGTCATATCAACAATAACATTGATTCATATTACAAAAAACTCACAACAAAAACACCTGAATGCCAACAGTGACGATCTGCACTCTGAAACATTTAGATGGTTCAGAGCAAAATAATTGGTGTTTAATGCTTGTTTAAATAATATGCTTTAATCTAGAAAAAATGTCTCACTGCATCATTATTCTGGTCTCATGATACTGTTTCTATAGCTTCGTCTATTTGACACCTACCGACTTGGAAACGACACTTGCGACAGACAACAGAGAGATGCGTTTGCCGACGGCCTTGTGAATCAAGCCAAGTAATGTAGGTAGACACAGAGTCACGACGTCACCGCAGTGATCGCGTAGTCCGTTCTGCAGGCCACACCTCTCCACCACTTTCTGAAGTGCACTGATTGGTGTCAAGCTGAATCACAACACACAAGGTGAAGGACATTGCTTGCTGGGTCATAAAGATGGTGAATTTACGCATCCCTATTTATTATATTAAGCTGAACGAGTCATGTTTTTATAATGACTCTGTTTTTGGATTGCTGACACACTCATTCTTAGATCTCCCTCCTCAATTAGTACTTTAAAATGTTGATAATTTTCAAGATTGAAAGTCACATGTATGTAACAGCGTTAAGACATGTAAAGGACGTAATAATAACCATCATTACGTTTACAAACTTGTATTTTCAATCACTTTGGTTATGCAGTTAACATGTGACAACATTTTGGGCTGGTCGTGGATATAATATGGCGCTATAGAAATGTTGGTAATAATAACCATAATAAATGTTATAATTAGTACACAAACCTTGACCCCCACCCCCCCTCTCATATGCTACGAGTGAACAGATAAATGTTGACAATTGTGGACAACTCCAATGACTCCTATCAAGGAGGAAAAAATGATATATATGACATACCAAAAGAGTTGATCAAACTTGAGGTCAAACGGAACACTCTTCATGAAGAGAACCTGAAATCCGTCGAGTCCCGGCGTCTCAAGAAACTCCACACTCCGTCGGGCCTCTTGCGTCACCTAAATAAGCACAATTCATTTTTAATTCTTTCTCACAATTACCTACATAAATACAAAGTATTTGTATTAATCGAGGATTTACATAAGTCAACAAGTCTAAAGGCAAAATGTTTTATCAGACGACTGATTGGTCAGTCAGATTCTAATTTGATAATTTTGTTGATAGAACATACACTACACTAATCTATATGTTAATGCATCGCAGCATTGTTCGTCTGTCTCCTCCCAGGTAGCGAGGAACATCGGCCTCTTTCATCATTCATTTAGTGCCAGGACCATTGGCTTCTAATCCACCAATAGGCAATGAATTTGAAAACAAACAAAGTTAGTTATTTTGAGTCTTTCATTATGGCAATCATCGCCAGCAGAAATTAAAATAACTGATCATGAGAATGAGTTTAAAGGGACATAGCCTGATCATGTACCCATAATTAGCAGGCATAGTAATTTCTAACTAGAAGTCTGCTGTGTTGACATTGGGAAAGTGAGCATCGTTGAACATCACTGCGACCATTGTTGTGGGCTTACTAAACAACTTGGCGGGCAATATACCTTCACCACAATTATTAACACATGAAAACCTCGGAACAGACTACGTTCTTTCAAGTTCAAAATACTGTAATGGTAACAATGGCTGACCTTGGTTTATTGTTCTACAAGTGGGTGTAATGTATTGGGACGCCGTATGTAATAAAATAGGAACGACATGATGGCAGGATTCGGTTGTGTCCCTAAGTAATGGGACAGTGAATCTGGGAATTATTTGTGTGCACCGATAATTTAATTATTTTTAAGTGTCCCAATACATACGGTCATTATGGTATTGAAGGTAAAGCCATGAAGTTTAATTTAGCTCTTATTTGAGACAGAACAATGCAGAATATCTCGGGGCATTATATTTATATGAGACCACCCAACTAATAGCACAACAGCTGTGTATTCCCTTTAGACAAGTACCTGATCAAAGACCCCGCAGTTCGTTCCAGCGCACAGATTCACGTAGCCTGTGGGGTCAACAAAGACAACAGAGAAAGAGTTGTTGAACTCCGTCAGAGAGGGCGCGTGAAGGTCATCTTTTGAGGTCGCTGCAAGAGTGATGCCCTCCTGACTCCAGGTCGCCACTCCTGCAAATGCACATTTCGCTTTCAAACTCACTCCTAAATTTAACTCGGCCACTGTGGATCAGGTTAGTTGATATTCAAGTGTCAGTGCATGAAGAGATGGTCTTATTGACTTTGAAAAGTCAAAAAAACAGTTTATATATTATGATGTGGTGTGGAACTTGTGACTTTTACGATCCAAAATAGCCATCAGTGTAACTTTGCATTATAAGCAGTGTTGCCAAGTTATCTATTGAAAATCCATGGTCAAATAGTAGCACAAATCACTGCCACATCCTAAATGAATGTTATACAATTCATGATGTGTCTGCATACGATACTGGCCTTGTGTGGCAGGCTGGTGTATCAGATGAAATAACATCTAATGTGAATGTGTTTATCCGAAATGTTAGAAATCAGAAATGGTTTTAACCCTCGAAGTGACCACTGAAAACCCTCTGTAGCATATTGTTCCTATAAAAATAATAACTTTGCTAATATCTGTCATAAAAACATGAATGAGGTATCATTTTATTGCTAATGGAATGCTTTATTATAATAAAATTATAGTAACTATATGAAATACTAAATCCTGGGGATATTACTATGTGAAATTCATCCAAAAAATATTTATAAAAAAACATTTCATTGCGCTGCCAGATAAATTACTGAGTGGCTGTACGTCCTCCATCCAGTGAGACTAATAATAGCCATATATATTAGCTGCCAAATAAAATAAAATAAATTAAATCCGTTGAGAACTTTTATTTTTATGATTTTTTCCGGCATAAAAACAGGCCATTTCAAACAGGCCAATCACTATCAAGCTCTTTACTGCTGCAACCCATGAGCTCGCCCGGAGAAACATGCGCTACTAATTTGTTGAATTTTCACATCAAAACACACCCCAAAGTCGTTCTAATTATCTGAACTAGTATAATAACCTTATTTATTAATACTGTCAGGCATTTTGCCAAAATATTGATGCAGAAACTTGAGATAATCTGAAGTAAACTTTCGAAGTGGATAAGTTGCAGAACACCGCGCCACCATTTTGTTTTCGACTTTTGCTTTGGAGGGCTGATGAGTGATGACGCTACATTTGAAACCACGGTAGGACCACAATGGAAGCAAGTGCTTGCACTTTCTTGTATCATCTTTATATTTAATGTACCCTGTATTTATATTTTATGTATGTACAAGCTTACATTTTATATTGAATAAATCAATAAAAAAAAATGGTTCTGATTCGCTGAATTAAGTCAGCCCACGGATGTCATTTTTTACAGATCCGCCAATGACAGAGCTTTCCAGCAATACCACGTATGCGGGGGTCTAGACTTTATGAACGGATGTGTAAATTCAGTATGCAGAACGTATTAAAATCACCATAATGTGGGCGTCCACCAGGTCACGTGTTTTGTAAGCTAGATAGTGAATAGCTATCATTGAATCTGTTCATGAATAAATATACACAATCTCGAAAAATCTGTCAGCTGTCCATAGATACCAAATGTTTGCGAGTCAGTTGCGCTTGAAGGAAAAAGCATTTGTTACAACAAAGGCAGGTACAGTTGGGCCGAATTTTGGCTACGCCGAGGGTTAAGACATATTAAGACGTAATAGTTTAAACCATGATGATGAATTACTGTATTTTAAAGAGTGTACATACAATTGCCATATTTAATGTGCAAGAATAAAGATTTTATTATGATTAATACATTTCAGAGATCAGATGGCACTTTTGAAGAAAGTTATTTTCCCTGTGATATATGGTGACGTTGTTTACTAGGAGTCGACCTAGTTGTCTACTGCAAACCGACTTAGTTCTTTAATGTGAACCAACCTAATTGTCTAATGTGAACCGACCTAGTTGTCCACTATGAACTGACCTAGTTGCATAAGGGTGTTACGCATCACTTGGTAGCTGCTCATCATCTTGTTGAGTTTTCGCTTCTTCAGTAGATATGCCACATACATGGTGATGATGAACCCAGAGAATGCTCCTTTGCCCTGCAAGAACACATTAATGCACACAGGACACACTTCACTGGAGAGAAACACACAATGCATACTGCTAAGGAGGGGTCACATCACAGAGGGGGGTCACATCACAGAGGGGGTCACATCACTGAGGGGGGCACTTCACGAAGGAGTCACTTCACTGAGGGGTCACATCACCGAGTGGGTTACTTAATTGAGGAGTCACTTCACTGAGGGTCTCTTCACCGAGGGGGTCAATTTATTGAGGCAGTCACTTCAAGCCTTCAACGACAGGGTATTTTTTTACTCAGGGGGCCACTAAACTAAAGGGTTCCCAAACTGAGGAGGGTAACTGAACTGAGTGGTCACTTAAAAGCGGGGTGAGCTAACTCACTACCGTGAGTTTGTTCTTCTAAGAACTTATTTAATGTTGACACCCAATATCTAGATGCATTAACATATTTCTTGACCGAGAGGCAGAAGACGTTTGTTTCACCTACCACATCTAGCGCCCTCTGGTGGAGCCAGACTTTCAGAAGTGACACACCATCACGTATTCCAGGGGCGTCATCTACCGCCCTGTGCATGCACTCGAGGGACGCAGCATGCACCATGTCACGCAGCACACACGTGTTGTAGTGGGGTGTCGACGCTTCACTGGTGTCACCATCTGGTGGAACAAGTAAGGAAGGTACGAATGTGGTGGATGTACGGCGTATGGAAGTATCGATCTCTATGCGATACTGCGCTAGCTAGTTCTCCATGCTGTTTTTTCTCATAAACAATTCCTGAGATGATTTGACCAACATTTCAGATGTGTAACTTCTTGTCTGATGATGTCACCAAAAAGGATAGCTTAAGTTATAAAACAGTGTGTATGTATGTGTGTGTGCGTTTGTGTGTCCAAGCATACATCCAGCAATTTTGTATGTATGCATACTAGCAGGCCCATGGTAATTCGAAGATTTAGTTTTTTTAGTTTTCCCGGGGGTCTCAAGTGGGGTGGGATCTTGGGTGCCAGTGCTACCTGTTGCTTATAACTTGAGCAGCCACTGGTGGGTGAGTGCTTACCACACATGGGCAAGGTATAAACTCTTTGACTTAGAGGAGGCTTTAAAGGCCATATATTTTCCAAATATGTTTCTAGAGAACTATCTAAATATACTTGGACATGTGTGTTATTCAATGTTATCACAAATCCGAAGCCACATGTTCCCCAAAGCATTGATAAATTTGGTCTTAAACAGTGACTGATCACAGTGCAAACCTGAAATTGTGTGTTACCAGAAATGCCCAAAAGCGCAGATAAGTGACATCACTGTTGAAACGGCTAAATTTTATTTCATTATAATTATATTTCAATTGTTTTTATCATTAACATGTATAATTGATGAAGATATGTGTTGTGGCAAACTGGCAATTCATGTTTGATTGGAAATGTGGTGCACATCTTTCTCAAAGACCCAATTTGTCGGCAGAAAATTGAACATTTTGTGTGTAAAGGACGGGATATACGGCGAATAACATCACTTGTGGTGCAGATCTGCCGATGGATACAACTTATGAGGTGGAAGATCGGTTTCAAAATACAATTAGATGTCAATAAATCAACAGTCCTTAAAATTACTAAAAACTACAAGATGTACCACAACAACGCCGCTGGTCCTTTCCCCACAACAAAGTCACAAGCCGACCGTTAGTTGCCGGACACTCTCAACAGTTTCATGCCTCAGCCTGTATATCAGCACACCGACACCAGACAATCTAACATCGGCAGAAACCACATTAATCTATCAAACATCATCATCACCGTCTCCAAAATATATTTGATCTTCGTATGTATAGGTCTCAGTAACCGCCCTTTTATGAGTGGTTTACATGACGCGGGTCATGTGCAGGGTGGCTGTCAATCAGTCAGGGTGGTCCAGGCTGGCGGCTATGTTTCACTAGTGACGTCAGTCTCACGCTGCTGTCACTCGGCAGTTTCCATAGGACGGCAAATGTCGAGGTTCTTTTTATCTTGTACGCTCTTATGCGATTCATCAACATATTTTCAAAAGCATCATTTGAAAGTGCATACATCATTTGTCATGGAACGCAGCACATTTTATTCCAGGATATGGCCTTTAACCAGAAATATTACTACATGTCTTTTCTTGTCGTGCCGTGCCAGGGTAACTCAGTTAATAATTATATTTCAGTTGTTCCTACTGGGTGTGAATAAATACCTACACTCTGTTTTATAACATAGACAAGTTATCCTTTTTTCTTCCCCCGTACCGTGGCTGCATTATCAGGGATTAAATATAGGCCTTTGTGATAGAGACTATGAAATGTGATTGTGCCAGGTGTGTTTTATTCTACTTTTATGTGTTAGTTTTAGCTTTACCTAGCAATTTTAAAGGACATTTTTTAGACAATGTTATACATTTTTATTGGTTCAGTTATTTATTTTATTGTATGTTCATGGTATGTTTCATGTGACTGTGTTTTAACACGAAGACACATTCCAAATTGACATGTATTTTATGTTGATCATGGCAATACAGTAGCTATACCTTCTCCACTGTCTGTCCGGGCTGTCGAATCGAACCAGTGTTGGCGCACATTGCTCTTCGAGATGTGAAATCTGTTCAGTTTGAAAGCGCCATCTTCAGGACATGTATGAAGCCGCACGCTGAAATGTTTCCCCAATGGTCCTACAAAGTACAAAACGCAATGTGCACAACTTTATGGTATACAAACAGAATTTCTGTTTTGAGAAGGCACAAACTCCTTATGTTGGTCTTAGAAACACATTTCACCATGCTAACAGAAAAAAGAATGAGGCAAACGCAAATGAATAAATATTTTGTGCATAAGTCCCATAGAATCAAGCTGTTAGCATGACTAGCAATGCAGCCTGTCCTGGAATGTGCCACACTCAATGCTGTATCAGTAGGTCCAGTGTACCCGCAACCCGTGCGGTGATGTCATTGTTTATGTCGTATATTACATAAGGGTGGCATATAGTGGCACCACCTTATGATGGAAAGTCATCCACATTAAATGCTAAAATGTTGTCGAAAATGGCTGCTTCCGGCATGCAAGTCAAGGGCCACTAGCCAGGAATGTGAATCAGTCTCCTCAGAGTTTTCAGGGAGCAATTTATTACTCTGCTCAATTTAAAAAAACCAGAATGACTCCATAAATATTTGTATTATATGCGATGGGTGCCGATTATCACTGGTGAAGTCATACGAAGCTATAAGTGATATGTCTTGTAATTAAAATGCCCCAATTCTCTTGAAATTACGACCTGAAATCAAATATAAGTTAACAATAGTATACTCCATGTAATTATCTTTATTACTGTTGTGTACTTGTATGCCAGTGAATATCATGTAGAACATTTGTATAATATAAGAAACATTTAATTTGCAGAACAACTCAAAATACATGTGGTCACTTCCACAAAACAAGATGGCAGACACTCTAAAGCAATTGGTCAGTCTGGTCAATTGTCTCTAGAGGGTGGTCCAAATATAACACACAGTTCATATAGCATATGAGAAACATGTCTGGTCAATTGTCACTAGAGGGTGGTCCCATAATAACATACAGTTCACATAGCATATGAGAAACATGACAGTCCTCCCTTCCAGATTGTTCGTTGCTCATTCCTCAATGAGCCTCTTCGGCGGAATACCAAAATTACCGCGAGTCGAACGACGAGGTATTACGGGCTGATCAACAGGGACAGGCGGTTCATCGTTTATGGCTTCGTCAGGCAGGTGTTCGTCAATTTCGGGAACGGGCAAGTCGGGAACACCGTTGTCGTATTGCTGCTGATCCGTCTTTGTAGGACCTTCAGTCGCGAGTGCAGCAGAACGCTTCAGATTGCGTCGGCGGTTCATTGTTGGAACGGAACGCGACTTCAGCTGATCTTCGTGTCGGCGGCAATGTCCATCAGGTCCTTGGACAATGAACATTTTCTTTCCGATATGACCAGTCACTTTTCCAGCCACCCATTTTGGACGATTTTGTGTGAAATCTCTGTAATGGATTGAGAATTTCGGCTTGGCTGGCAATGTTGATTTCTTCTGTGTTTTCGCTTTGTGCACAGGTGGTTGTAGAACGGAGAGAGAAGACCGCAGCTGGTGTCCGAGCATCAGTTCAGCTGGAGTACGACCAGTCGTGCAATTTGGAGTGACACGGTATTGCTGGAGGAATTCTCGCAATGCCAGATGTTTCGACTTCCTCTCCCCTCTGACAGCTCGTTTCATGGCCTGTTTGAAAATGCCAACAAACCGTTCAGCTTCACCGTTCGATGGTGGGTGAAATGGCGCAGAAGTCAGATGTGCGATCGAGTGTGCATTGCACCAGTCAGCGAACGTCTTTGAGGCGAACTGCGGGCCATTGTCGGATACAACTGTCTCAGGCAGGCCCCAGATAGCAAACAAGTCATCGAGTGCGGACGTAGTAGTCTCAGATGTCGGATACTTGTTTAATTTAAGAACGTGCGGCCATTTCGAGTGGGCATCCATCACGACCAACCACATGTCATCTAGGAACGGACCAGCAAAATCAATATGAATGCGCTGCCATGGGCGGTGCGGAACGGGCCATGCAGACAGATTTTCAGGTTGATGTGGGCCTGTTTCGGCACAAGCTGTGCAGTCCTTGCAGTGGGCGGCGATGTCGACCTCGATATTAGGCCACCACACATGCATGCGTGCGAGCGACTTCATGCGCACTATTCCAATGTGTGTCAAGTGCAGCATGTTGAGGACCCTAGCACGAAGTGCAGTCGGAATGATGACTCGGGAGTCGCGTAGAAGGACACCACCCTTCGATGTGATCTCCGTCTGGGCGTTCAGGTAAGTACGAACTTTGTCCTTATCCTGATTATGCGGCCACATGGATGGCCACCCATTTGCAACGAAGTCTAGCACCTTTGTCAGAATCGGGTCCTTTCTGGTGTAGTCGGCGACGGTTTTCGCAGAGAGCGGCAAATTTAGAATGACCTGCATGTCGAGCAAGTTCACTTCATTGTCGATTTTGGCTATGCTCTCCTCTTTGTCGAAACTCGGATCGGGACCAGTGGGCAGGCGAGACAGAGCATCTGCGTTGGCGTGATCAGCAGACTGTCTGTAGACGATGTGGTAATCGTAGCCCATCATTATCAGTGCCCATCGCTGCAGTCGCTGTAGCGTCATCACTGGTAGACTCTTCTCTGGACTGAAGATGGTCAGCAGAGGTTTGTGATCTGTGGTGAGCTGGAAGTGGCGACCACTCAGGTACTGATGGAATTTCCTCACACCGAAAATGATTGACAGTGCCTCCTTCTCCACCTGGCTGTAATTCTTCTCTGCCGACGTCAGCGTTTTGGAGGCGAAGGCGATCGGTTCCTCAGTGCCATCCGGTGCACACTGAGAAATAACAGCCCCGATGCCATAAGGTGATGCGTCGGCGGCCAGAGGTATCGGCCTAGTTGGATCGTAGTGGACCAAGAGCGTTTTCTGGGCCAGCATCTCCTTCAGTTGGTTGTACGCCTGGTTGCACTCAGCGGACCAGGCCCATTTGACGTCCTGTCTGCGCAGTCGGTTTAGAGGGGCGCAGATGGTAGAGAATGATGGCAAGAACTTTCCGTAATAGTTCAGCTTGCCGATGAAGCTTTCCAGCTGTTTAACGTTCTCTGGCGTCGGAAACTTGACGATGGCGTTGACGCGTTCCTCAGATGGCTTGAGACCATCTGCTGAGATCACATGTCCTAGGTATGTGACCTGCTGTCGGAAGAACTCACACTTGTCAAGTCGCAGTTTCATTCCATACTCGTTCAACGCAGAGAGGACCTGCTTGAGGTTTTGCAGGTGTTCTTCCTTCGTTCGTCCTGTGACGATCACATCATCCAGGTAGGCAGTCACATATGGAATGCCGGAGACCAGATTGTCGACTAACTTCTGGAAAATGGCCGGCGCTGGTGCCGGTCCAAACGACAATCGATTGTACCTGAACAGTCCTTTGTGCGTGTTTATGACGAGTAGTTGCTTTGTGGCGTCATCTAGCTCTACTTGTAGATATGCGTCGGACATGTCAAGCTTTGAAAAGTGCTGTCCTCCTTGCAGCTTGGCGAACAGTTCGTCTACCCTCGGAATGGGGTGCTGATCTACGTGCAACTGAGGATTTACAGTCACTTTATAGTCTCCGCAGATGCGCACTTTTCCGTTCGGCTTCTGCACGACGACAATGGGCGTCGCCCATTCACTGTGATCGACACGAGTTATGATACCCAAATCCTCGAGACGATGTAGCTCTTTGTCAACGGCATCCATGCGACTGAATGGTACTGGTCTCGGTTTGTAGAACTTGGGGACGGCATCTTCTTTCAGTAGAAGCCGTGCTTTCACCTTAGTGCAGAGCCCCAATCCGGGCGCGAAGACAGCTGGGTACTGGTCTAGGACCCTCTGTAGGTCGCGATCACACTTTTCGATTACATTGCAGTCAGTGGTGGACGGCAGTGCAGTAGCAGTACTGCTGTAGAGCAAGGCATTCACATCAACTTGGAATGCTTTGATCCAGTCAAGCGCGAAAAGTGATGTGCCTGCCTTTCCGACGACGACGTCAAATGTGGCGATCCGATGCGCTTCCAGATATCCGGGCCAACGAGCAACACTGCAGCCCCAGTATCCACTTCGAAGTGTAGGTCGACTTTTGAGATTTGCAGTAATATCTGCGGTTTATCGACGCGTGTGGAAGTGGAGAGCACCTCAACTGCGATAGTCTCTGTACTACTTTTTTCGACCGTGTGTTGAGCCATTTTTCCTTTTCTGACGGACTTTCCAGAAGACCTGCACACAGCCTGTATGTGTCCCTTACGATCGCACTTGTAGCAGACGGCGTCGGTGAATGGACAGTCTCTGTGGTGATGAGCAAGCGAACCACATCGATAGCAGGCTTTCTGGCCTCTCCTGTTAGGTTGACTGTTAGCCCGGCCCTTTTCTCCGTGATCAGGTCGCTGTTTAACTCGGAAGCGTTGCTTCTGGCGAGACGGTTGACTTTGACGAACAGCGTGCACGTCCTGCTGAGGGTGGCCTGTTGTTTGTTCGTGCATTTTGTTCAGCTCTTTGCTAAGTAGTTCTGCCATTTTAGCACACTGTAGTACGTTCGTCAGTGAAGCGTCTGTTTCTTTCAGTATTGCCTGCTGTATAAAAGTGTGCCTACAGCCCATGACAAGCCTATCTCGTAGTGCATTGTCCTGACACTTTACACAGCACTGCTCTTCGAAGTCACACTCTTTGGCTTTAGTGCGCAGTTCGGCCAGGAAATCAGTGATGGATTGACCTTCCCGCTGAACCGTGCGGAAGAAGTCGAGACGCGCAGCAAGAAAGTTACGCTTTTCCTCGAAATGCAGTTTAAGCGCTGCTTTCACTTCTTCGTAGGAAGCTTCTGTCACTTCCTTAGTCAGTAGATTCTGAAGAAGTGCAAATGTTTCTGGTGACATGGTTGAACACAGAGCAGCCTTTTTCTTTGGTTCTGTTGTGATGTTATTTGAGTCAAAGTAGAACTCCGCACGCATCAAGTAGGACGACCATCGCTCCCTTTCTGGGTCGAACCGGTCAAACTGGCGTGCCATGCTTGAATGACAGTCAGTAAACAAACACTCAGACAGTAGGCTATTGTCTGCAGTTCAGAGCCAGTTCAGGCATGTACTCACTGAAGCATGTCGACACAGTTTGTAGGTAGTTAAAAACAATCCCACCTGCTGACACCAACTTCTGTGTACTTGTATGCCAGTGAATATCATGTAGAACATTTGTATAATATAAGAAACATTTAATTTGCAGAACAACTCAAAATACATGTGGTCACTTCCACAAAACAAGATGGCAGACACTCTAAAGCAATTGGTCAGTCTGGTCAATTGTCTCTAGAGGGTGGTCCAACAATAACATACAGTTCACATAGCATATGAGAAACATGACAAACGTGAGGCAGTGCTATTCGACTGAGACTGATTTCGTTTTAGGTTTTTGCACGGATCACATAAAACGTGAATTTAAAAGATAAACCGTGACAACAGCAATGCACCTGAATGCGTTGTCATCATCCATGCCAATGACGGAGACAAAATATAAAACTGACATAGAAAATGAGACGACACGTCATTATATTGCATTCACCAGTCTGAAGAAAATCTTCACAGTTGTAAAGGTGCATTCTTATAGCGCGATATCCAGTCTTTGAGACCGTTCAATCACTTTATACTTCACCACCTCACCTAACAGGCACCTGTTCATTCGAACACCAACTCCACTTTCTTTTCTGGGAAGACATTCAGCTACGCCATGGTTACTGCGCGAAGACTACCAACTAATTTATATATACAACTGTCTATTACAATGGAAATCTCTTCAGAGTATGGGGAGTGTGGACCACAAGTTTTTAGTTTTAGTTCAAGATACTTTCCTTTCTTTGTACCCTTCAAACAACAAGGGAAACGGTCCAAAAAGAAACACATATCGAAAGAAGCCATTAGACAAATTAAGTATAAACAAATGATGTGGAAGTCATATAGATGTACTGGAAATGATGAAGACTACAACAGTTATAAAGAAGCACTTAACCAAGCTACAGCTGAAATTAGAAATTCAAAGAGAAGCTATGAACAACAATTAGCTAGTAATATAAAACATGACAGCAAGAGTTTTTATGCGTATGTTCGAAGCAAACAGAAAGTTCAAGATAAGGTCGGTCCTCTAGAAGATAGTGCTGGAAATATAATATCAGAGGGATTCTTAATGGCAGAAGACCTAAATGAGTACTTTAGTTCAGTGTTTACCAGAGAAGATATTAGTTCACTGCCAGTACCAGAGGCTAAGTTCAAGGGGGCAGATTCAGACTATTTAGGACAATTAATTGTAACCCCGGAAATGGTAGCTAAGAAAATAAGGGCTATGAAGGATACTAAATCACCTGGAGTGGATGCGATTCCGCCCAAACTACTATTGGAAATTGTAGAACAAATTAGCGTACCGCTTGCAACAGTTTTCAATTTATCAGTAGAAGAGGGAGTGGTTCCTTTAGAACGGAAAGAGGCAAACATTATACCGTTATTTAAAAAAGGTTCCAGAAACAAGTCAGAGAACTATAGACCAGTGAGTTTAACATCAGTGATTTGTAAATTATTAGAAAGACTAATTAAAGATCACATGGTGGATTTTCTTGTTAAACAAAACTTGATAAACCCATCTCAACATGTTTTTTTTAAAGCGAGGTCATGCTTAACAAATATGTTATGTTTTTTGGAAGACATCACTAAGTGGGTAGATGAGGGATCACCGGTAGATATCGTCTACTTAGATTTTCAAAAAGCTTTCGACAAAGTACCACATCAAAGATTACTGCTGAAACTAAAGGCCCATGGCATAGGAAATGGTATAATAAACTGGATAGAACAATGGCTGATTGACAGAAGACAACGTGTAGTAGTTGATGGGGAGGCTTCAAACTGGAAATCGGTATTGAGTGGGGTACCACAGGGATCAGTATTAGGACCTATATTATTCTTAATATATATCAACGATTTGGATGATGAAATAACAAGCAAGGTGTTGAAATTTGCGGATGATACAAAAGTGTTTAGAAGGATTAAAAGTGATGGAGATAGACAGCATTTACAAGATGATCTTGACAGGTTGATCAAATGGTCTGAAAAGTGGCAAATGCTGTTCAATTTTGGGAAATGTAAATGCCTCCACACAGGACATGGGAACGAAGAGGTAGAATATACAATGGGGGGTACTGTACTAAGTACTACTGTAAAAGAAAAGGACTTAGGGTTAACCATTAGTGCTGATATGAAGGTTTCAGAGCAGTGCGGAATTGCAGCTTCAAAGGGAAATCAAATCCTTGGATTAATTAGGCGAAACATAACGTATAAGGAAAAGGAACTAATAATACCGCTGTACAAAACAATAGTTAGGCCTCATTTATAATATTGTATTCAAGCGTGGAGGCCATATTGCAGGAAGGACATAGATATGCTAGAAAGAGTGCAGAGGAGAGCAACTAAAATGATACCAAAACTGAGGGATCTTAGTTACGAAATACGCCTAAAAATGCGGTTTAACAACACTAGAGACCAGGAGAATGAGAGGAGATCAGATAGAAGTGTTTAAAATATTGAATGGTTATGAAAATATTGATAGAAATATTTTTTTTTCAGTTAAGAAAGATAGAAGGACTAGAGGACATGAAGTTACATTAGCAAAGGAGCAGAGTAGATTAGATATAAGAAAGTTTTCATTTTCACAAAGGACTGTAAATGAATGGAACAGATTATCTGCTGATTGTGTGGGTGCTAGTAGCGTGAATACGTTTAAAAATAAAATCGACACATACCTCAGACGGGCGGGATACACATAGATAAAAGGGTCGGACTCTCGATAAGCCAAAGGGCTTCCTTGTCCACCTGCCACCTAGAGTTAATTCTCTGGGTGGCAATCTTGTTAAATCTTGTTAAATCTTGTTAGTGCCTGTGTTCTTCTGGCTTTCTTCACGCTCTTTGATGCCATAATTGTTTCTCATATGATCTCTTGTTTGTACTTCCTGGTGTCCTCCTTCGCTTTCTGTTTGATGATCTTGCATATTTCTGCGCACTCTATTTGTATTTTACGGTCGCCGTTATCCACTATTTCTCGTCGTTTCTTCATTGGTGCTCATGTCGGTGACGATATTCTCGTCATTAATTGCCTGTCCATTGCTTTGGCTACACTTGACGCACTTAACTGGATCATCTCAGTGATGTCTTTGCTCATGGTGTCGATGTCGTCTAGTTATTGTAGTGCCTCGATCGATTTCGCAGTTCGAGTTGGAATTCGACCTTTTTTGTTCCTATTTGTGTGATATCTACACTTGGTGGTCTCTTGTTTATCAACTTCTTCCTTTCGGCCTTGACGTCCACTTTGATGTTGCTCATTACCATTCTGTGGTCACTTCCGATATTGACTTGATTGATGACAGTTACGTCAGGGACCATGTCTGGCCTGTTTGTCAGGATGTAGTCAGTTTCGTTCTTCGTTTCTGCATTTGGGCTTTTCCACGTCCATCTCCTCCCTGCTTTCTTCTGGAACATGGTATTCATGATTTTGTACTTTCTTGATGTTGCCCATTCTACCAAGGTTTCTACCTTTCGTTTCTCACACCTAGGCCAAATTTGCCTGTTGCCGTTTCCGAAATGTTTATTCGTTTCCCTACTTGCGCATTAAAGTCTCCCATCACTATTGTGTAGTGGGTTAGCTTTTCTAAGGTCTCATCCATGTAGTTGTAGAAGTTGTTTGTGTCTTCTTCTGAGTATGATGTTGTTGGTGCATATACTTCTACTATCTTCAGTTTGTAGCGCATTATTATGCACAGAACAAGTTCTGCTATTCTGGGGCTGAAGCTGTTAACCATCACTATATTGTCTTTTTATTTCTTGTTTATGAGAAAGCCGACTCCTGCTTGGCCGTTGTTCGCCGTGGAATGGTATAGTAGGTGGCCGCTTTGTAAGGTAGTGAAGCATTCCTCTCTTTTTCTGACTTCTCCGATCCCGATCACATCCCATACCAACCTGGTTTCCCTAAGTTCTTCCTCCAGTTCTTGTATCTGTTCTTCTCTTAGTAGTGTTCTTACGTTATATGTTGCTATATTCAGTCTACTTACCTTCTCTCGTATACTTGGTTGATTGGTCTCACTTAGCCGGTGGCCAAAGATCTCAATATATTCTTGAATGTGTTCAAAGGGTGCGCCGGTACAACTTATTCGGGAAGTGTATTCCAAGAATTGACAATATGATTGGTAAATAAGTTGTTTCGTATTGATGTGCATGAATAGGTCTTCAGTAATTTTGGGCTATGGTCTCTCACCTTGCTAGCAGATCGATTAAAGAATTGATCTGGATTGCTTCTGATAAAGCTACTGATGTTGCTAAATTCGCCTCAGTTCCATCCAAGAAAACATATGTAGTTGAGTTTCAACGCTCTTTTTTGAAATTTATCTGGTTAATTTGTTATCCTATTTGGTAAAGCAATTCTAGACTGGAGAGGCATCCACCAACATTGGTCTAATCATGGAATTGTATATAGGCGTATAGGGTCTGTATTAACGTTTCAGATCTACTATCGAAACACCGCTTAATTAATACAGCCTTAATTTGCCTTTGTTGTAGTAATGTTCTATGTGAGTGTTTGGTTCGAAGTTACTACAGGTTGTAGATCCTAAATACTTTTTTCGTTGACAACAGGTAGTATTGGATAATGTTTAGGAGCTTTCAACAGCACCATTCTTGAAGCTCACCAAAACATTAACAAAACCATTACCGTAATTGTAAAACAATTACTGTGGTGCTAGGCCTCCACTCCAAATATTGGGGGTAGCGGGTTCAGCCCCTCAAGCCCACTCTTCCGTCGCGTATCTGTGGGATATTGCTCACCCTGTGGATATTTTATAAACCGCTGTGCTGTGATAATGAATAATAGTTATTGTAATTATCGGGTAAACATTTAACAGGAGCGTCCAAGGCCACAGTCGATACGGCACTCGTTGTTACACAAACACAATTTTATTCAGCAACAACGATTATTCTAGTGACAATTACACAGAAACATCAAAAGGTTAAATTCATTTGTGATTTAATTCACACTTAAACGTTCACTGTATAAACATTTGTAAAAGAAAAAGAAAAGGAGGGGAGAAACGGTAGAAGAAAAGAACAATGGAAGGTAGAAAGGAAGGAAGGGATGAAGGAAGGAATGACAAAGGAGGAAGAACAATGAAAGGTAGAAAGGAAGGAAGGGAGGAAGGAAGGAATGACAAAGGGGGAAGAACAATGGAAGGTAGAAAGGAAGGAAAGGAGGAAGGAAGGAATGACAAAAGAGGAAGAACAATGGAAGGTAGAAAGGAAGGAAGGGAGGAGGAAGGAATGACAAAGGAGGAAGAACAATGGAAGGTAGAAAGGAAGGAAGGGAGGAAGGAAGGAATGACAAAGGAGGAAGAACAATGGAAGGTAGAAAGGAAGGAAGGGAGGAAGGAAGGAATGAAAACGGAGGAAGAAAAGAAGGGAGGAACACAATAAATATGGAAAGTAAATACCATTAAAAAAGAAAGAAAAAAAATAAGAAAGAAGGGAAATAAATGCAAACAGAAGAAGAAAGAATAACAGAAAGAAAGAAGAAAACAGGACAAATAAATAATAATGAAAGACGGAAACAAAGAACGTAAGAAATGAAACAATGAAGGCAAGGAAGAAAATAAAACACGAAAGGAAGAGCAAAATGTAGAAGAGATGACAAAATAGAGATCTACAAGTGGGCATGTGAAAAACAAAACGAGACCTGCTTACAAGTAAGTTTATAGAAATGAGTATCCGCTCATCGATCTATGTTGACGTATACTCCGAAACAGCGGGTGTTATACGATATTAGGCCTACGAAATACCGGTTCGTTGTGACTCGAAATAACATAAGACAAAACAATACGGAAACAGCCGAACCACTAGAAGTAGTCTGAAATACACGACCATAGCTATAGTGTAAGAGGGGCAAGAGCACATTAGATTTTACATAGGTGGCCATTATAACGTTTCCTTCGTGTCTTGCAAAGTTTGTGCAACAATCATCTTGAAAATGTCACAGCATATTTAACCTCCATTAACACAAATGCTGTGGAAAATTCGTGAAAATCTCGTTCCTCGTTTTTTAGAAAAATCCACCCAAACCTGATACCCGTCAATTTTGCCCAAATCTGGTGACGGATTTTGAAATATTGGTTCGTTCTGCAAAATAGCCACTGTGCGAATACGCGAGAGACTAGCGCATATTTATTGCTACCTCGTGAAAAACCGAATGCAGTAGTACATTCAGTATTCACTAGAACAACATGTCCCATGTAAATGTGCTCGAAAAAAAGTCATACATCACACCAAAACACTTGTTTCAAGGGCCCTCTTTAACTGGGTAATGGCGGACGAATCCTTAATGTGGTCTTACGCCAACAATAACAACCAATCGTGAACAACATTATAACGCAAACAACATTATAATACAATACAGAGAATCTAAGGCTGAAACCAAGAACAACAACGGATTACTCAAAAGGCAGTAATCCCAAAATATTAAACTTTAAGTCTGAAACCGTAAACAACATATGACGCAATACTCTCTATAGGTCTAAGGCTGAAACCATGAACTACACATGAGGCAGTACTCTCTAAAGGTCTAAGGCTGAAACCATGAACTACACATGAGGCAGTACTCTCTAAAGGTCTAAGGCTGAAACCATGAACTACACATGAGGCAGTACTCTCTAAAGGTCTAAGGCTGAAACCATGAACTACACATGAGGCAGTACTCTCTATAGGTCTAAGGCTGAAACCATGAACTACACATGAGGCAGTACTCTCTAAAGGTCTAAGGCTGAAACCATGAACTACATATGAGGCAGTACTCTCTATAGGTCTAAGGCTGAAACCATGAACTACACATGAGGCAGTACTCTCTATAGGTCTAAGGCTGAAACCATGAACTACATATGAGGCAGTACTCTCTAAAGGTCTAAGGCTGAAACCGTTACGGTTGGCATGTAGCAAAGGACAATTACTTCGTATATTAAAATATAGCTTCAAGAAATTTAACAGATTGTGCCTAAATCTAACTATTATCGAGCAAGCGTATACATACATACATACATACATACATACATACATACATACATACATACATACATACATACAAACATACATACAAACATAGATACATACATACATACATGTGACACAAGAGGCTTACGTCTATTGTGTCACATATAGACGTAAACATTTTTAGTTAATGATTCTATTTACCTATTTATATGCAATTTAGACATTTTCATTATTTACAATTCAATTTATTTAGATCGTATATCCCATTCAATGTTTTATTGGTCTACTTTAACTAACTGTTTCATCATTTTTATGTACCATTCAGCCATTATTGCTTCAAAGGAAATAAACTTATTATTAATTAAATTAACAAAAAACAATACGATGTTATTTGACAATTCTATACTATCACGATTAGGACTTATCAATGGATGTGAACTCACGTTCTCTCCGACCTTCGTCATTTTGAACATACAACGAGCATTGCAGCACGTACCCTTACTACAGTCAACATTCTGGTGCAACAATAACCCATTGAATGAGGATACATATGGTTGTCAGCCTAAAACGATAATTGTTTTTGTTGAATCGTGTGGATTACACTTTGAGACGCGGTAGATAACATGCGTAAAACCATAAATTCCAAGGTATTAAAAGTAATGTTGATATACAGTCTGTACATACA
Organism: Paraescarpia echinospica; assembly: GCA_020002185.1. Lineage (NCBI taxonomy): Eukaryota > Metazoa > Annelida > Polychaeta > Sabellida > Siboglinidae > Paraescarpia > Paraescarpia echinospica. The sequence continues at coordinate 14,420,375 of CM034541.1, forward strand.
TGTGGGAAGCACAATTCTCATAAATTATTGTGCTCCTGGGCTATATATTAATCATTTTATAATGTTTTGTATGGCCATCTCCTTTGCAATTCCATATAAAATTGTTGTCACGGAACTGCAGATAGGGTGATTTTACACAAAACGCTGCGGGTGCTGCAATTTCTGCAATGCTATCACCTATTATCTATATTTAAGGATGTAGGCCTTGCCAAAATCATTATGAGCACTCGTCCCTAAAATGTACCGATGGCCCAAACATTTTGGCTCCTGGCTCATGGCCTACCAGGGAGTTCGTTACGTGTATTATATAACATTTACCCTTTTACTTTTGGTCATTCAAAATGTTTTTGTGTATAAATAGTGGAAATACTATAGCGTTAGCTACTGCTGATGCATTTGAACATCTAGTAGAACAACCTATGCCTCAGTGAAATAATCCATGTAGCAATAGTTTGCCTTTAGACTTGAACAATCGAATCACCAGTGTTCAATATCACTGTAAAGGTTGAAACCACCCGGTGTACAGGTACAATGATCGCTAATGCTAACAAAAACCGAACTACCAGTATTGGCGCTATAGTGTTTGGTATGAAGTTAAAAGTGACAACATTTTCTCTGGAAAAATCATTCTTGAGAACATTTTGTCATTGATATTTGGTACAATACACAGCAAGTTTTAATAATAAAATAATGACAAAATGCAGCTGGAATTAAAACAGGAAAACGATCAGCATGTGTGATATCAACAATCATGCGCTTATCGTGGCGGCTTTCACGTTGACTTGAGATTACACCATATCTCAAATGTGGTCGGTCTCAATTCCGCGTTCGCACCTTTTTTCACTTCGACTCGATCCTTACATTACTAAAATACAGGCCTAACACTTGTTTCGTAACCAATTAAAACTATCCCTTTCTTATTATAACTGCAAGTAATTCAAATTAGCCCTTATTACATGACACTTCTTATAATTATTCCAATAATCGTGCTTCCGTCTGAATCCGCAACACCGCACTGCTAAGAAATGTTCGTGTTCGCGCTAATTGTTATTAAACAAATCTTCTGATGGTAGCAGGCAGTGTACAGTGCGCATTATGCATTTTCCATCTGTTCCCATATCCCGTGTAACCGTTTGATTTTGCTTAAATCTCACAGTTGATGTGTTCGGTCGGCGATAAATAACGAACTCTCAGGCAACGTCGGGACTGCACGCAGGGTGACGTAGTAGGCACCAGTCGGCGCCTTCTTCGGGTTTCCCTATAAATATACAAGCAAAAGTGCTTTAAGTATAGCTTCAACATAGAAGGCCTTATTATACGCGACAGGTGGACAATATTATAATCTGCTTCCAAGAATCTATGCGGTCTGTTTATGAATGCCCGTAATCAACAACGACACCATTGTAAATTTTCATATATAACATTTTGGTTCAGTGTGATATCACATATCACAGGGCAAGATATAAACGTCTCAAAATGCAAGAACCCATGCACGGGCGCTGCACTTAGCTGCCTGCAAAACAGGCGCTTTATATAAACTCACACGTTGTTATTAGGCTAGTTATATTTTGGAAAGGCGTTCGAACAATTGGATATTGCCCTCACGCGCAGACGACGGCATATGCGTATGTTGCCAACTAGCTAGCTACAAAACGTGTAAATCTCGATTTGGATAATTATTAAATTACGCTCTGGGTTTATATATATTTTCTAGTGTCCTTCCGTAGAGTTAGTGAGGCCACTCTATACAGGTTACATTATTTACCTCCAGCGTGTGATATTTTACTTCCCCTGGCATAAACACCAGGCCAAAAGCACCAACAACTAAGTATTTGTTCCGAAACACTCACACACGTGAAATTGTCCAAGTTTCGAAACGCCAGATGTTACGTGGATTTAAGTTCCGGTCCCATCGACCGAAGGTCCGGTGAAACAACGTATGACAACGGTCTACCATGGACCGGGATGCACAAGAGTGACCCGACTTTCTATTGCGAACAAGTATATATATATATATATATATATATATATGTATATATATATATATATCTAAGAATATATATAAACATTAATTCACTCACCTTCACTACTGGCATTTTCTCCCGTTTGAAAGTGAGTCCTTCCACCCCCATCATACTCTTCGTGTTGAGGCTCACTAGGATGCGATTTTCTACAGAAAACAACGCGCAATGAATGTCAAGTAAAGTTCTTATATATAATTGCTATATCCAGTCCTGGCATATCTGTTCAATCGAACACCAGGACGACTTTTGGGAAGCATTACGCCATGTTGCAAAAAATACGTGAAGACTATTCGCACACAAATATCCAATACTGTCTACAGCCAATTGAGTTAACTGGAGTAAGTTAAACATACTAAAATACAATCGTCAAGATTAGACGTTGTGACCAATCGAGATTTCGTTCTTTTTAACTAGTTACATCCAAACTCTGGGTCTATACAGTTCGGTCATAAACAACACCATATAAGGCCTATAAAAGAATAATGCAAGGAGACGAGGACGGCCAAGACTGAAATGGGAGGATTACATAAAGAGGATTGGGAGACGAGGTGGAGAAAGTGAGCGAAAGATAGAGGGTTGTGGATATGTATAGTTGAGGCAACAGTGCCAGTACAGTAAAGCAGGCCCGTGGGCTAGGGGTACACCATGGGTGTGGACGCACTCCACCCAGCCGAGACAAGAGAGTACCGCTTGAGTGCAGTTATAATTAATAATATTTGTGTGAGCCTGGAGTGGTAGGTCGAACTACGCACCCCAAGAAACAACATACGACGTCCCGGTGAGGGGGAAGGAAACAGAAAAGGAAACGAAAAAGAAATCATGTGCCAGACAGCTCACCCCGGAGTGTCCAGGAAAAGAAGAGAACAAGAATCGTAAGGCATATGACCGGTAGCAGTGTGAATGACTTACTGGCACAACGCTTGACGAGGGTGTTCACCATAGTGATGGGTTCTCCGAACAGCTGCAGCTGCGGCATCCCGTTGTTCTCTCCGCGCATCATCGACAGACAATTTCCTGTGACGACAACACACAGCTGGTACAATTGACATATCCATCACGTGACCTCTTGCCCCCCCCCCCCCGCAACAAGGTCCGTCATACCTTCAAAATAGATAAGCCGGGTACGGAACATATGCAGCTGTCGTATGCTCTGTTGATAGTCTGGCTCCAAATGTTTTTCTTTGCGACAAAACATGGACTTTTTGGTCATGCACTGCATCTTAGGATAGAAAGTGCTTCAACGTTTTACTGTTATATATTTTAAGAACCAGCTATGGCATCATTGTCACATACAGACTTCGTTCTTTTCTACAGCCATTCGGGCCATATAATGAAAAACACGCATGGTGTCGGAAGTATTCATACGAACTTCACATTTCCACCCGCTTAAGATTATATCCAAATCTCTGAGGTGTGGGAGCTTATTTAAGTAGTTTGTCATATGTCTATAAGACAGGTGTTAATTTGTTGACTAGACCGAATAAAATGTTATATACGTGACATATAGAAATATAGACGAAAATATACGGACGTACATTTGTTTGGTGTCGAACGTTTACAAAATTATCACGTCCAAAAGATGACATGTATTTGATTTGTTTTTGTACACGAACTCCAAGGTTTCCTGCGTTTTATTTTTCCAGAACCATAACTGTTGTAGCAGAAATAATAACTAATTTTTCAATCGACGTCTACCTACCAGAGTGTGCCGACAAACGCAAGTTAACCATAACGTTGGGCATCGACTGGAAGGTCGCTGATTTTATGTTTCTGATGATATCCAATCCCGCATCGACAACGTTTCGGGCCTGCATCTTTGGGTTAGTTAGGGGTAGATCTGGAAAACAGTCACAGACCAAGTCATTAGTTTTTGAATTTGATACCCCTCATCATGCACCAAGTAGATAGCTAACTAATTAGTGGAAGAATTAAATAAATGGTTTGTCGTGATTATGTTACGTAATAATAATACTATATTCCATATACAGCGCCAAATCCAAAATATCCTGCGGTTCTTTACAATGTTTCATAAAATCTGTTTAAGAAAAAGTAAAATAAACAATCATAACAATTATAATAATTAGCAAGTGTAAATAGTGTTAATTAATAATTGCATAGATAAACAGATAAATTAAATTAATAGATAAACAGATAAATTAAATTAATAGATAAACATATAAATTAAATTAATAAATAATCAAATACCACATACATAACATACGCTAAATGCTCAATGTTAACCATTTCAACGAAATAACAATACATTAAAAAGGTGAGCATTCAGTGGTATGTCTTGAACATTGCAATACCCGTGCCGTGTGCTGGCGGACATGACTGATAGATTATTCCTTGGAGCTGCGAAGGAGAAAGCGCATTCACCGATTATAGAGCGGAGAGTAGGTCGCTAAAGGAGCAGCTTGTCAGAAGTGGGTAAACATCGTACAATGGAGATATTAGAGAAGATAGATAAGGAAAACCGTGAAGACATTTGAACGCGAGAAGAGGTTATGCGGCATTTCACTACAGTAGAGTGTGCATCTCCAAGAGCATGGTCTGGTTTGATGAGTTAACAAGTCATCATGCTAAGCTGCACGCGGCGTTATTCGCACCTGGATAGATCAAGAGCCGGTCTCCGTTAACCTGGATGGTGAAGCTGCTGTTTCGACGGGCGGCGGCGTAGAATATCTTGTGGAGTTCGGAGAGGAAGCAAGCGACGTCCTTGGTGTCAAGCCTGTCGCGGAGACCTTGGAAGTCGTCGAGTTGACACAGCACCACCGTAATGGACTCGACCAGCTCCGGCTCAACCTCCTCGTGGCAAGCAACCTGCAACGCCCAGAAAGGTGCACGTGAGCGTGCGAGCGGGTTAGAGCCCGGTGCCGGCTTGTATATCCTACCCGTATTTTAGTGGCAATGTAGGTTTGAAACCCGCGTATAAAATCACGCACGTACGCATGTGCTCGCACGCACGCACGCTCGCGCGCACACACACGCATGTTCACTTGCGCGCGCGCAAACACGCACACGCATGAACGCACACACACACGCACGAACGCACGCACACACATACACAGAATCACACACATACGCACATACTCACATATACGCACGCGCACACACACGCACACACACACACACGCACACACGCACACACGCACACACGCACACACGCACACACGCACGCACGTACACACGCACACACACGCACACAAACCACAAACACACGCACACACACACGCACACACACACACACACACACACACACGAATAATACCTTAAACATAGCAGGCCTACCTTGCGGACGATGCTGGATGGTAGGTGTTTTTGAAGACGCAATATGAAACGTTTTGTTTCGCTGGCTCTCTGTGCAAAATTAGATCAATATTATTAACGTAATTACACACTGTTTGTACACATAACTTTACATGAGCGTTAGATAGGTGTGTTATTGAACATTTTAAAATTCGGTAGTCTAAAGTATTGTATAAGTCTACGTTCATTGGTTCCTGCATTCGCACGCGTGTTCGTACGCAGCTATTCGTTCAGTCACTGCCATGTGCAAGTTTGAGCCTGGTGTGTTAGATTTAAAGTAACAAACTCAGTGTGAACAGTCACAATTGACCATTGAATTACCGAGTGTACGAAGTGTCCTTGCCTGTCCCATTGTCGCCTACATTCCCTTATAATATGTCTATCAATTTCAGATATAATATTATAAATATTAACAATTATAAACACAATTACGCAATTGGTGTACACTGGGCGTTTACTAACACACCTTAATGCCCTGAGTTTGTTCTAATTCCTTCAGTTTGAATAACCTCTATATGCATTCAATAACCATTCAATAACACTCCAACCTTATCATTTAACTTAACTTACTTAATATGGCACACAAACAGAAACAAGGCATCGCCAGTGTTTTGGCCTGCAATTCCAGCTTAGATACATTTTGAGTCCCCCTGCCCTACTTATCCAAATTGTATTTACGTTTCATTGTTTCTTAGCCCCGTCGTCTTTATCGATGTCATATCACATTAAGCGACTACCATTATTAGTTCTGGAACAAACTGAATTAATTTATTTTGTACATTATTGTACGTACTACAATCCGGTCTAGACATCATGCCGTTGCTATTCTATTTGGTTGTTGTTAGTGTAGTTGTCGTGGGTATACCTTCTGAGTTTCTTTAACGACGTTCTTTGCGTTCTTGCAGGTGTCATTGGCAAACTTGATGCCGAGCAGGAAGGAAATCGTGAGTGTGATGCACATGGCAACCAGGAGACCACTTCCGGTACTAATGCCACTGCGAGCAAATTCAAAATGTGCATATTCAATTGAGCTGTCCATCATACTGCGTAGGAGCAAGGTCTGTCTAGCATAAGACGTTTCGTTGTATATTCTGTTATAAGTATGGCTATAGGGCCTAAACATTTTTCTTTACGACAAAAACACAGGAGAATTTTGTTTAAGCGAGCTGGAATGCTTGGTTTAGCAGATGTCATGCCACCTTTTTGTAATGAAATGCTTATCTATGTAGAATAAACACTTTTTGGCAGGCAAACCTTTCTTTATCTTGACGCTCATAATTAAATATTATAATAACGTAGGTGCTGCGTTGGATCCACCAATCTTATGATCCGGTACGTCGCTGTTACCTTACGTCACAATCACAATTATGCGCAAGACCTGCGTCTTCCTTTGGCTTGCCAACAGTGTTAATATAAATAGTAACTGGTATGTATATTACTAGGGCGACATGCCTTAGGCTAGATCAAACACTTCCGTATACATTTCTAGGTTAACCAACTTGGCATGAGTTTTGTGTCACAAAGAAAAACATTTAGGGCCCAGAATTTCAACAAAATATACGACTGAATGTCCGAACGCTCCACGGATTCGGCATACCCATAACGTTATTGATGGCCTGACGGATCTTTTGTTAGGCAAACGGTCACGTGGTGGATAGGTCTTGCTCATCTTTCTGTTGGTTATTAAGAGAATTGTGTTGGGCACACTGGCCCGTTAGTTAAATGCGATGGTTTCAATGTATTGCTTCAAAGAAAGCAATAACCAAGCGACGGCGAATGTGGTGCAACCACGGTCGTGACGACGATGTAGAATCCAACAGAGAAAGAAGGTGTATTTACTTTGGTTGTGAAAATGAAACATGTAGCTAGCTTACCAACATGCACTTACCAACATGCACTTACCAACATGCACTTACCAACATGCACTTACCAACATGCACTTACCAACATGCACTTACCAACATGCACTTACCAACATGCACTTACCAACATGCACTTACCAACATGCGCACTTATGCACTTACCAACATGCGCACTTACCAACATGTTACATGCACTTACCAACATGCACTTACCAACATGCACTTACCAACATGCACTTACCAACATGCACTTACCAACATGCACTTACCAACATGCACTTACCAACATGCGCGCACTTACCAACATGCACTTACCAACATGCACTTACCACGACAATCAACCAACTTACCAACATGCACTTTAGAACATGCATTTACCAACATGCACTTACTGCGGACCAATCGTGTTACATTGCATCATTTCAAAATAGTGAAATACCATCGTCACTTAATGGATAACGAAAAACGACACTTTAGAACATAATTATACACAGTGCAAGTTCATCATTAATATATCAGTACGAGTCTATTGGCACGTATGAAAAATTCCAAAACATTACTTTAGGAGAAGGTGGATCCGACATAGGTTTCCCAAGTTACACACCTCGATACGGAAGATGTCATGTCTTCGAATTTGGCAGTAAGCCTCTCCGATGTCTGCTTGTTGACTTTGTCGAGCATTTCAACGTAGGTGTTCATGCTGTCAAACCACGCCTCCGCCTCGTCCTGAGACGGTTCAGTATGCTCCTGAGTCTGCGCTTTCAGGATGAAACGATTGACATCGTCAAACGCTTTCTTGTCTCTGAACTTGATGATAGCGTCTGTGGATAAGGATAGTAACGA
>CM034541.1:14430912-14493412 GCA_020002185.1 Paraescarpia echinospica
ACAATTTATAATTGGATCTGGCGCTATATTAAATAAAATATATTATTAACGTTACGGGAAACCTATAGAAATGCATGTATACTCTTTCTGCTGTTGTGACATCGTTATGTGACACTCCGCAACAAAATTAATCATTTAGAGATGCCTTTAGGCTAAACATGTAAACGATAGGTCGTATGGTTGATATAGCGATTTTAACTGTTGTTAAGTAATTATTATAATACTAAACTGCCCATTGTGTAAACATATTTTACTGAATACTCTCAATATTATGTACTTAAAATATGCTTTTGAAATAGAGTACCTACAGGTGAACGCACGAATAAAACTTAAACTTTTAGGACATGATTTCTTTTTATGATTGCTTTGTGGTAAGTCTTTTACCAATTATAAAAAAAATACAGAGTAAGACACAGTTTCTCCTCTTTCTTTTGTGGAACCAACAACTAGGAATCAGGTGCAATGAAACTAATAAACGTGGCGGGGGTCACCTATCTCTCTGTAAAACGACACAGGGTATTTTACTTCATTTACCTTGGTCGTATATTGCGTGTTTGCCTTGTCCCTCTCCACCACCCAGTGTTCGATGTTCTCAAACACTTCATCGGTCTCAGTGAAGCTCTGCTTCAGCAACGTGAGACTGTTCGAGCCGTCGTTGTTGATGCTAAGCACGACCCGGTCGCGCTCTTGCTGCAGGGAGTTTACGACGAGAGAGAGTTCGTTGCTCAACTGCACGGCCGTCTGAATCTGCGTAAACGACAACGTCCAATCAAAGATGTCCCTGAATTAACATTTTTCGCTGGTTTCATTTCAAATTCATTTTGCAAAAAAAAAACACTTACGACATGCTAGCTTGTTTGTGCAACTTATTTTATGTAGTTTTTGGTAAAATCAACTTACAAATTATTACCACACTGTGGAACCTTTGTTTTAAGGTCTTCCTCTGTATTGGGCCAAAGTGGACTGAATGGAGAGGTGACCGTACCAGCGAAAGTAATTTCCTGTATTTAGTGTTGGACCAACCATCAATTCAAGTGATTCGCAAACTTTAAACATTTATATGAATGCACGGTACGATTGCAAATAGTGTCGTACTGATCCTTCAGCTGAGATAGCACATTGTGCGGGAATCTGTCATTCGGCCAAACTGAATATGATCCAGAAATCATTGTTTGATATACGTATATTACTGCTATTTGTTATTCTTTTGTTTCTACAAAGATGTCAGAAAATCGTACAGCAGGAGAGCAGGCAGGTTCTAATTCGAACAACGCGCAATGGCACTGTGTCGTAGCGGAACATAATCATACATACTGGCACCCTCTTGATGCTCTCAAGAAACCTCCAACTGCACCCCCATTGACGCTCACCAAACACCTATTGAGGCTCACCAAAACCATCCAATTGCACCCCCCCTATTGATGCTCACGAAAAATTACTGAGGGAACAGAGCAATATGCATCTGCTAGGTACTTCCATCAATGTTACCCTGACTGCGATAAATCACATGGGTGGACACGCTGCACAGTACAGACCGTTTGGCTCTGTTGATAGACCATCGTCTTGTCAATGACGAGGTAGGTGGTCAAGGCGATGCACACAAACACGGGCAGGACTCGGATCAACTTCGTTGGGAGCTCGCGCCTCAAACCACCCACTGCAATCTTTTTGATCTCGCTGTACGCTACAGAGAAAGGAACACACTTCATCACACCAAGACACGAATCTTATACGTTAATTATGTAGCAAGATTTTAAGGAGCCCCGTGGATTGTCATAGTTTCATTAAGCCTAACTGTTATCTCGTAAAAACTACTAATCCTACCTTGACCAAATTTCAATTTAATATTATTAGTGATTATAAAAATCAGTTTATATGAAGGTAGCCATGGTAATCAGACATTGCTGACGAGACGTGTGGAACGTCTGATAGGAAATTTAATTAATATATTTATTTTTTCAATTTTATTGTAATAGTAGTTTGGCTAAATAAACAATAACGTTTTGATTTATAAAAAGAATGAATTTTAATATATATAAATTATAAATATAAATTAAAATTAAATGTAACTTTACAAACAATGAAAGAAGTCTTGAATATTGGGACTGTGCTGCGCATCAAAGAGTCTTGCGGTTAAACTAACTCGTCTCCGTTATATTGCAAAATTAGTGGGTTATAATATAAATGTTTTGCTTACATTTTGCGAAAGAACAATAATGTAGTCAATAACATGTTACCAATCTCACAATAAATATGAATCAACAACGAGGATGCGACAGCAACGAATACACACTTTTCCTGTCCATGTTTGCCTCACTGGCCGCCTCATATTCATTGAGTTCCGATATATTTGGGTATGGTTTGTTCATCGACGTAGGAGTGGCGGCCGCCATGATGCCCGCTTCGTTTGCCTCGCTCACGAACGACTGTGTAGCAACGGAGGTGAAAACCTGTAACAAATTAAAGTACCTATGACTTCTAGCTACCCTATATCATATGCCCTTTAACGCCTTTCACATTAACGGTAGTAATGAAAACTGCGCTATTTACGAATTATAACTTTATACGGTCCTCACAAAACATAAATCGGCTGACGTTGCAACTATTATAAATTATTATCGTTGAATAGTAGGTTTTATGTAAACGAAGTCACGTATTAGCGCCGTAGGTATGTTGGCCTACCTAAAGACTGTCCCTTACGGTCAAACATTACCGGTGCCTCCTTTTTGTGCTTTTTTCGTCTGTCTCATTTGAAATTTATTTTGCGAAAACACAAACCTACACAGTGTGAACTAGGTTTACTATATGAACCCCGCCACATAACTGCATTGAAACTATTTTGTGTTATAATTGTTAACGTTTATTATTACAATGTGACCAGGCTTTAGGAATTAATATATTTTGGGTTTTCCGATTGGTACATTTAAACGGATAATATCCCGACTGACATGTTACAAATACTCTGATATACATCTACTCAAGCAAGTGTTTCCGTCCCATCCCCTACACGGCAATTTGCGACACTGAAATTGCAATTGTCAGATGTACTGCCAACAAGAGCGGGTGTAATCTAAAACGGAGAATTTTGATACCGTAGTAAGTTCGTATAAAATAGCAAACTTTAAACGTATATCCAACAGGTCGCGGCATCATCTCACCATGCAAGTACTTGTACTTTGACGAATAGGTCAGTTTCTCCCAAATTTATATTCACATAGGACCTACCGTACTGAGAGCGTGAGCATTAACGATATGGCCCGTCGATTATAATGACAATGTTTATCGACTGCCATCATTTTGTTCAAATCACAATTAAAGATGACGTAACAAGAATGCAGTTCAACTACCTGTTGGCGGAAGTAAAACACGATTAGAGGAACGAGAACACGGTAACCAAATCAAACAGATTATATACGTTTGACGGAATGCAAGCAGGTAGAGTGCAATACACCCAATCATGAGGTTGTAATCTTACTGCTTCTATTTTAGAGCTTAGTAATTTGTGTTCATACCACTTTGTCCCAGTGTTCCAGTTGTGTAAATGGGAACACTGACGACACACCTGCAGAAAGACATTTAATTGTTGTAATTAAGGGTGTGCCAGTCTATGGAAATTGTCTAATTGCAACAATCGTATGTCTCCAACCGATGTTTTGCTCGGCTCATATCATCAAACTAATTTCGCGAAAGCTGAAACTTTCTATCAACTACGACAAGTGAACTTATTTGTTCAAATCTGTTGCTTGTTAACGTTTGCTATTTCATCTCTCACTCTATAATTGATCTCCTCTCTCTACTGCTTTCTCCCCCGTTACAACAAACCCTTTTGACCAGGATGTATATCTCACATGCACGTACGCACCACAGTGCATAGTATACATACATACATACATACATACATACATACATACATACATACATACATACGTACATACATACATAAAAATCAAGGGATCAGTAGGTTTATTGAGGCGAAAGAGGACTGAAAACGTAATTAGTGTAATCGTTATGATCATCCAGAACCAGACCTGCAGTAGTCACCAGCGGTATGATCAGTGATCATAGTCACTTGGAAATAGGCATCATTCGGTAGTTTTAATGAAAAGGCACAATTTGTAGTAACACTCTAAAACATTGACATACAATGATTGTAAATAATTATTTCTATACGTCAACGCCAAATCGACAAATAAAAAAGAATGCATGCACAATTTGCATGCTAAGTTTCTAAGGTCAGTTCAGTTTAATCCAGATCGAACATCAACACTGCAGTTGCCATACAAATTGTTATTCGTTTTATACAAAGAATGCTTTCAACATTTCAACCGATCATTGGTTAAATAGGACATGGGATCTAAGACTTTCACTGGTATCTGATCATCAGGCGAAAGTTCTTACGTTGACAAATTACAACTTTGGCACCACCTTACATAATGTATAAAGAAATGTATGTATGGACAACCTCAATGCGAATCTGAAATGGGCAAATCTTCAGCCTCGACAACTGGAAAACGAGGCTCTGGCGTGACAAATTGGCGCACTCTGTCGACGAGCGCAACAGCAAGCTTTGAGGATGACCGTCGCCAACACTTCGCAGCAGCACGTGAGAAGTGTCACAGAGTGAGAGTGGCATATAATTCCCTTCCAGGTCTACTGGTGTTCCATATCCTAATGTTTTGCTTAACAGTTCACCTCTTTTTGTGGCTCCCAGTTTATATTCAATTATCTGTGTCTCAGTTATCATCCATTGTCACGTAGGTCTCTGGCTTCCCAGAGCCTACAAGTGTACTACCGCACCTGTACTCAGTTACTTATGCTGGCAATTGTATACTGAACATTAGTGACCGAAATTGTTTCCACAGTTTTTAGCAATGACAATTGTGATTTGTCTGTTTGTTTGTAACTACTCTGTTACAAAATATACAATAGAAAAAGTTTGCAACTTTCATTTCATTTATTGCAATTGTTTTCTCCAAAATTGAGCAAATGTCCCTTTTCCCACTTGACAGCTGGGCAAAAGACCGTTGGGCAAATGACCCGACTCCATTACAATAATCGACCATCAGAGATTAGGTCACGTTGCCAACAAATTGAACACGTTTTTTATTAATGCTGGTCCTACTCTAGCCTCAAAAACAACTACTAGTGGAGGTAAATCACACAAAGATTACCTGAATAACCCGATATTTCACACCTTCAACTTTAACCCAATTAACATGGAAACTACTGTTAATACAATTGATCGTTTACCTCCAAAATCAAGTTGTGGAAAAGACGGTATATCAACACAATTACTAAAATTGAAAAAAAATTATATAAACAAAGCAGTCACTCTAATTATTAATCAATCAATAATAACTGGTATTTTTCCAGACAAATAAAAAATTGCAAAAGTCATACCCATTTTCAAAAAAGGTGATGTTTCTGATTTTAACAATTATCGTCCTATTTCTATCCTGCCAGTGATTTCAATTTTTTTTTAAAGGGTTGTGTTTGATCAAATCCACGATTACTTCCATTCTAAAGCGTTATACTACAATAGCCAATATGGGTTTAGAAAGAAACATTCTACTGAGCTTGCTACACTCGAAATCATAGACAGAATTATACAAGAACTTGATAAATCGGTTACTCCAATAAATATATACCTTGATTTATCAAAAGCATTTGACACAATTGATCACAATATATTGGTACAGCAGTTAAATTACTATGGATTAAATGACAAGGCTCTGGACTTGTGTAAGAGTTATTTACAAAATCGTAAGCAGTATGTAGAAATTGAAAATGTTAAGTCTAAGGAAATAGTCATCAACACTGGTGTCCCCCAAAGTTCAATTTTAGGGCCGCTCTTATTTATTATATATATATAAATGATATAGCACTTTCTTGTGACCTTTTCAAATTCATAACATATGCTGACGACACCACCCTTACTAGTACACTAAAAACGTTTAATTATTCAGAAGGCCAAATGCGAAGTGACTCTATTAACAAAGAACTAACAAAGATTAGTAATTGGTTAAAAGCTAATAAACTGCCACTAAATGCCAAAAAGACTAAATTCATGATTTGTCATATGCCTCAAAAGAAAATAGAATACCCTGTGTTACAAATATATGGGGCACACATTGAATGTGTAAATGATTTCAATTTTTTAGGCATCACAATAAATAACCATTTAAACTGGCAGAGTCATACAAACAAAATAGCAAATAAAATCTCTAAAACAATAGGCATACTAAATAAACTTAAACAATTTTTTCCACCTAATACATTATATATTATGTTCAATGCTCTTATTCTCCCTCATATATAGTAATTATGGCTTACTTTTATGGGGTCATCAGGCACATCGAATTTTCAAATTACAGAAAAAAGCAATACGAATAATATCCTTAAGTAAATATAATGCTCACACAAGTCCTATTTTTAAAAGACTTCAGTTGTTAAAGTTGGATGACATTTATAAAAGGATATCTAAGAAGTCGGCCTGAACAATTGAATTGTTAACAAAATGTCGTGACATTGCTTTAGTCAATGCGCAAAGAGACAATGTGGAATTGCATGCGTTCACAGTGTATACCAGTGCATAACTCAGATGTAAAGGGCGGTTATCTGTTCCATTAGATAATTGTTCGTTCGCTGGTAGTTTCTGAATAAGTTGTTCTTTGTCCCAGTTTGTTCAGAAGCGTGGGAAATGGAAATGAACGAACTTCAAAGCAGAAAGTTCCAATAAGCAAGGTTGCCTACCATCAAGGGTTTTCCGTAATCATTACAGAAATGAATCTCTGATTACGGCATCACGGAAACTGCCATTGTACTACGGAAGTAAAACTACCCAAAACAATACAGTGTACACATTATAGAACAGCTAAAACTAAAAAAATACCCTCCAGATGCCCCAAAAATGTCATCATTCGCCTGTTACACTGTATCAATAAATGCTAACTACACAGGATTATGAAGTTGTCAGGGGGTTTAGTCGTATAATTGTTCCCAAGCACCATTTTGGACCAACGTTAGATATGGCCATAACATTTCATTTTTTCTCGGGTGCCAAGTTGGGTTCCGGCTGTGGCGGCCATATTGGACAAATCCAAAATGGCCACTATCTGGAGTAAAGCTGTGCAATAAGTTTAGAACCAAAAGTCGGGATTACAATGCCTGTATACATTGTTGCAACTTGACAGTTGGCAGTCAGGGCAATGACCACTAATACAATGTAACTTATTGGAAGTTGCAAACAAGCATCCCTTTGATGTGTGTAGCAACACATTATTTTGAAACAAACTCTATAGTGATTAAATTAGTAGCTTCCTTATGTAACAATATTCCCAGGCTCGGGGAATAGGATGTATCACCGTGGATACTTCAGACAGTTCAGACAAAAAGCTTGATTGGCAGACATATGTAAAATGGGTTGGGGGGCATAGGGGGGTCATTACGGAAATTGTTTTGTTAAATAGGCAGCCCTATAAAAATATTATTCGCATGCCATTTGATAAACGCAAGCAGTACAGAGTGTATAGACAGTAATACAAAAACCTTGTACAGACCCTTGCTATGAGTGTCTCCACAACATGGTCTCTAAGAAGTCTGTCTGAACAACTGAATTGTTAAAAAAAGGTCCCGCCACTGTTTTGTTTTGGTCGGTGGGCAAAGAGATAATGTGAAACTGCGGGTTTTCACAATGTGTACCGGTGCATAACTCAGATTTAAAAGGGGGTTGAGTTCTAATCAGTAATATTGTTTGCACGAAGATTATGATTCAGTTGTACTTAGCCCTAGTTTGGTCAGGAGCCTGGGACAATCATTACTGTGTGACCAGGCTTTAGGAATGAATATATTTTGGGTTTTACGTTTGGTTCATTTAAACGGGTAATATCGTGACTGATATGTTACAAATATTTTGAAATACATATACTCGAGCAAGTGTTTCCGTCCCATCCCGTACGGGGCAATTTGCGACACTGAAATTGCAGTAGTCAGATGTATTGCCAACAAGAGCGGGTGTAATCTAAAGCTGAGAATTTTGATACTGTAGTAAGTTCGTATAAAATGGCAAACTTTAAACGTATATCCAACAGGTCGCTGCATCATCTCAGCATATAAGTACGTGTACGTTGATGAATAGGTCAGTTGCTCCCAAATTTATATTCATATACCGGATAGAGAACGTGAGCATTAACAATATGGCCCGTCGATTACAATGACACTGTTTACCGACTGTCATCATTTTGTGCAAATATATCATAATTAAAGATGGCGTAACAAGAATTTAGTTCAACTACCTGTTGGCGGAAGAAAAAACAAGATTAGAGGAACAAGAATACGGTAACCCAATCAAACAGATTATATACGTTTGACGGAATGCAAGCAGGTAGAGTGCAATACACCCAATCAAGAGGATGTAATCTTACTGCTTCCATTTTAGAGCTTAGTAATTTGTATTCATACCACTTTGTTCCAGTGTTCTCAGTTGTGTAAATGTGTGCCTGGCTATAAACATCAGTAGACATGTGTCAATAAATAGTCTTGGCGCAGTAATTTCACCGTGACTGAATGCTTCCTAAAAAAGTCGAGTTGTTGTTGGAATGAACATGTCTGCCAAGTGTGAAGCACTTTCAGTAAACCTAGGCGATAAATAAGAACGTACCTTCAGGTTTTACATGTGCGGTTCACCAAATCGTTCCCTGAGGTTCGGCCCTACCGATTCTACCGTGGGAGGAAGCAGAGTGATGATTACAGTCACCGAAGCACGAAGAAGAGATGGACCTTGTTGATCTGTCTGACGTCGCCGCAGTTAGTTATACAATAGCTAACATACAAGATAGCGCGTGTTGACGTAATTGCATTCCGTTGTCAATCAAGGAGACATGGCTAATTGAGGGAGTGGACATTTGACGTCATCAAATCAAGCAGGAGTGGTACAAAATAACGACAGGGTGCCTTTCTGGACGTCAAGGATGATTAACTTGTATAGGAATATACAGTGACTTATTAATTAATTGCATTCCTCCAAGAACGCTTACAAAGGAGACGGCACACCTGCAGAAAGACATTTAATTGTTGTAATCAAGGGTGTGCCAGTTTTATGGAAATTGTCTAATTGCAAAAGCTGAACCTTTCCATCAACTACGACAAGTGAACTTGTTTGTTCAAATGTGTTGCTTGTTAACGATTGCTATTTCATATCTCACTCTATAATTGATCTCCTCTCTCTACTGCTCTCTCCGCGTTACAACAAATCCTTTTCATCATGGTATATATCTCACATGCACGTACGCATGGTGCATAGTACATACATGCATACATGCATACATGCATACATGCATACATACATACGTACATACGTACATTCGTACATACGTACATACGTACATACGTACATACATACATACATACATACATACATACATACATACATACATACATACATACATGCATACATACATACATGCATACATACATTCATACATACATACATACATACATACATACATACATACATACATACATACATACATACATACATACATACATACATGCATACATGCATACATACATTCATACATGTATGCATACATATATACATACATACATACATTCATACATACATACATACATACATACATACATACATACATACATACATACATACATACATGCATGCATGCATGCATACATACATACATACATACATACATACATGCATGCATACATACATACATACATACATACATACATACATACATACATACATACATACGTACATACGTACATACGTACATACGTACATACGTACATACGTACATACGTACATACATACAAACATACATACATACATACATACATACATATATACATACATACATGCATACATGCATACGTACATACATACATACATGCATACATACATACATACATACATACATACATACATACATACATACATACATACATACATACATACATACATACATACATACATACATACATACACGAGAAAAGAAAAACAAGAAACAATCAAGGGACCAGTAGGTGTATTGATGCGAAAGAGGACTGCAAACATAATATAGTGTAATCGTTATGATCATCCAAAACCAGACCTGCAGTAGTCACCAGCGGTATCATCATCATCAGTGAAAAGACTCACCTGGAAGTAAGCACAGTTTGGTAGTTTTAATGAAAATGATGTAGACACAGTTTGTAGTGTTCACTCTAAAACATTGACATACAATGATTGTAAATAATTGTTTGTATACGTCAATGCCAAATCGACAAATCAAAAAGAATGCATGCACAATTTGCATGCTAAATTTATAAGGTCAGTTTAATGCAGATCATACATTAACACTGTAGTTGCCAAACAAATTGTTATTCGTTTTATACAAAGAATGCTTTCAACATTTCAATCGATCAGGTGGTTGAACAGGACATGAGATTTAAAACTTTCGCTGATATCTGATCATCAGGCGAAAGTTCTTACTTTGACAAATTACAAATTTGGCACCACCTTACATAATGTATAAATAAATATGGACAACCTCAAGGCGAACCTGAAATGGCCAAATCTTCAGGCTTGACAACTGGAAAAAGAGGCTCTGGCATGACAAATTGGCGCGCTCTGTCAACGAGCGCAACAGCAAGCTTGGAAGATGACCGGATATACGGAACATAAAATGGACATAATAATTGATAATAAAGGTCCTTCACACATTCTTGCCTCCTCATCAGCGATAAGACTCCCCTTTCTGAGATATACAAACATGCAACTCGCAACCACAGTATTTCGGCAACCATACAGCCACAAAATTATACGATTTATCAGCAGCATGCGCATATTAAAATAGGTGAAGCTAAACTTTATTTTCTGTTGGTTAAATACAATTATTCACGTTCCAGCTCACTAGTTGAAAATTATTATTCGTATTCGAAATACACTCATTACACATCGTAAGTTGTTGATTGTTGAGAATAGCCTCTTTGACCGTCGGTAGTTACCTTAATCAAAATACTAAAAATAAAAAGCCACTTTTTAACAGAGTTCTGTTGAGAAATAATGAACTATTTTATATGGCTTAATTTAGGTGCTCATAATTGTTAAATCATCGTCACCCCGTTCATTCACCAGTATTTTGTCTGCATCTGTAACCTCTGAGTGACTATAATTAGGACTCATAATTTTACGTTTGATGTAAAACTGGCTTCTTGTGTATTTGTTACCCCGTGCGTTTACATAACAGGAGACCCTGGGATAGTGTGAAGTCCTTCTGCATGGCTAGTTGGATGCAATGGTCCTTTGACACACATTCCTCTAGTAACTACCCTTTTCACACATGGTACTGGGGACTGACCCCTCAGCCAGGCTCCCATACATTCAGTGATGATCACTTAATAGTTCTCACTTGATCAACTGCACAAATCAGGCTTTCTTGGCATTCCTTGTAATGCTTGAACACTATTATGAATAAAATTAGTGGTTCACATTTTAAAGATGCAATTTTGAGGGCAGTTCACATTTTGGAGAAAGGGGGGTTCACAAAAAGGGGATTCACGTGAACCCCGTGAACCCCCGGGTACGGGATGAGCCCAAGACATCGACTTCTGTGTCATCTATTCACCGGACTCGTTCTATGTGTCCTAACAACCTCCTAACCAACGATAAATTATGCTTTTGCAACAAAAGCACCGGCGTATATATATATATATATATATATAATGTTTGGTCTTTTATGATTTTACGCTTTACGTGTTATCTTAAAATTGCATATTGTTTGAAAAATTATATGGAGTTGATGAAAGTGATAATATAGGGGGGCATGTTGATTTACTGAAAATGTTTATTTAAAATTATGGACTATCTCAGAATTCAACTTTAGAGGTGATGGACTGAAATATTCATCCTTCTTTTCCATTGGAAATGTTGTTTCCATTAAAGGACAGCTAGGTTTGCGAAAAATTATGAATAATTTGCTTTAAAAAAAAAAAAAAAGCCATTTGGAATAGATATTTAATCCAATATATTGTTCATTTTATAACTGAAAGGACATTATCATTGTATGGAAACTGTCCTTTTACCGTGGAAATACCGTGTTTGGAACCTTGCCCCAGTACTGTGTCCTTTTATAGCATCTTTAAACTTTGATAACGGAACGAACCCTATTGGGGGTCTGCCATTTTTGTGAAAAAGTAGACTTGTTTACTCATGCAGTGATATTTAAACTGCGGCTGAATCAATTTGTTCAGGTGAACACAAGGCATTTTTTATTGAATTTTCACTGGGGGGCAATGTCTTAAAAGGGCACTTCTTATGGGTAAAAGGGCAGTTTACGCATACATTAATGATTATGTTCATAACCCTTACGCATCTAAGAAAGCTTAATATAATGTGCTATTATCTTTGTATCCGCATCTTGGTATGAAAATAAATGTTACACATATGTCCTAGAAACATGTTTTATTAAAACCAGTACATGTAGTAGTTATACAAACATGAGAAGCATCCTGCAAGTCAGAACGTTTGACAGTTACGTTTCTTGGGTGAATTCCCTAACGAATTCACGCTGTCCGTAGATGCCCCAGTACGGAGCCCAGCATCGATCTTCTTGTCTTCTCCAATAATCTGACGACAGCGGGTCGACGGTCATACTATAGGCGTTGGCTACACCATTCACTGCCACCATGAGTGGTGCGTTTCACGTGTCCTCGTTCATACTGGTGCAGTGATCATCGACCACGAGGTTGTGGTGGCTCACGATCCTTTCGGTCTGCGTAGAGTGGGGACTCATACAAGCCAGAGATGCCAACACCTTCTGAACTGAACCTGTTGTGACTGGCAGAAGTTGGCGCAGACTGGCAATCAACTTACAACCGAGTTCACAGCCATCAGGCAGGAATGGCACATCCATCATGTTTTCCCACTGCTCGGCTGCCCCGTCCGCAAAGTCAGATGCCTCATCTGGGAAAAGGGGCCTGCCGACGCGCACACCATGCTCAACGAATGATCTCAGACTGCGTAACATCACTAACTCCTTCATATCTTTGATGACGTCCTCCTGCTCCCTGTGCATGCGTTCAGACAGGTATTCGCAAGATGCATGCACGACTCCAACTTGATTGCTCGTCTGTCGCGGCGGTTTGTACAAACGAACTGATGATTACACTTTCGTTGTGTTAGGTCCTCTTTTGTGTTATCGGTTGGACAACTCACTTTCTCCTCCCTTCTTCCTGGGAATGGTCCACCCCTCATTAGGTTCAACTTCTTAATTGCCGCATCAGTCACAGTGAGAAGGTCGCTGATGATCAAATCACTCCTTTGCAACTTCTTCTGGAGTGTTTCAAATATCTCCAGGATGTCGCCCATCAGTGCAGTGATCAACGTTTGTTGGTGGTTCCAGATTCTCAGGAACCCTTTGGCTTCAGCCTGCTCCTTTCTGTCGCTGGTACTTTCTGGCGCCTGCATATGTTCCTACACCATAATGTAGGCTGGTAGGTTGTTCAGCACAGCACTCACCAGCCTGCAGCTCGTGCTGGGCAAACCTGACATCGTGGTGCCGGGGGAACTGTTTGACATTCCCGGCCTGCGCTGACATCTTCATCCGTCTCATTGTCCGGAAGAATCGTACGAGTCCAGTAGATTGGACTTCCAGATTCCCAACTCAGATACGGTGCTGACGACCGACTCAATGGCTAGGTCAGATCGGTGTGCAGCACACCAGAATGTTGCCAAACCTCTCTGCATTTGGTCAGCAAGCAGACGCCATGATCCACCTTGTCTGCCGGTGTTTGCCGCCTCGCCGTCAGTGGTGACACCAACCAGCTTCGTATCTTTACCTCTTGTCAGATCTAGAGCTTTGTTCACCGCTTCAAGTAGTCCGTGAGCACCTTCTTCTCTGGCGAATGCACGACGACTGCTACTTGAGTTTGTTTTATTGTGCAAATTAAACCAAACACAATAAAACGAATAAAATGTAAGCCGTACAAAGGGCTGGTTTGGGAGAATGCGGGCACACTGGGGAAAAATTTGGTCTGACTGGGGAGGGGACAAACGAAGGGGCTGGGCCCCCCTCCAACTTTGTACGTTAAAAAACGCCCTGGGTGAATATTATTTTTGTTAATCTGAAACGCAGGCAGGACCCAATGTGGTGCTGCCACCTAGCGAATGCGCCTGTGTTATATACGCGCCTTTTGGTGCACCTGCGACGCGGTTGTTGTCCGTGTGTGCAACTGAACCCAGCTCGGGGCTGGTTGCATAAGATCGACAGTCCTGAACTACGACTATGGCGGAGAGTACTTCATATGCGGACAGCATTGTACTTCCTACAGATGAAATATTCAGAAATCTCAAGAATGCGAAATGGTTTGCTATGGACATCGGTAAGTCGAAAGCGTCGACAGTGTAATTATTGTAAACAATGGACTCTTTATCGCTCACAAAAAACAACCAGGTCCAGGCACTTTCAAGTTTGAGTACAGTATACCTGGCACAACATATTTTGTAGTTGGCTTCGGCCAGGGTGCATTCGCACTCTATACATATATTCCTATATATGCAGGGTAATTAGAGATAGAGACCACCGCTCAGTCTCAGCTGAACTATTATACCAATAAACAAAAATATATAAAACACTATTACTTGTAGTGACACTAGACTAGTGCATTGTTTATGTTCAATGGTCAAGTGGTTGAAAACTTTTGGAATTTTAATAATGCACTCCTGGTTTTGACACAATGATTGCTTTAACGAAGGGAGACAAAACTAGACATCCAGGCATTTATGAGACAAAATGTATGTAAAGAGTGTACAAAGTTAACTTAATACATACAGATAGATGTATAGAAACAAAAACAATGTAGTCATGCAACATGTCAGATGTATAGAAACAAAAATAATGTAGAGACATGCAACATGTCAGATAGATGTATAGAAACAAAAACAATGTAGAGTCATGCAACATGTCAGATAGATGCAATGAAACAAAAACAATGTAGAGTCATGCAACATGTCAGATAGATGCAATGAAACAAAAACAATGTAGAGTCATGCAACATGTCAGATAGATGCAATGAAACAAAAACAATGTAGAGTCATGCAACATGTCAGATAGATGCAATGAAACAAAAACAATGTAGAGACATGCAACATGTCAGATAGATGCAATGAAACAAAAACAATGTAGAGTCATGCAACATGTCAGATAGATGCAATGAAACAAAAACAATGTAGAGTCATGCAACATGGGCAGACAACAAGTGTTCTCACTTTCATTGTTGAATATTGCCCAACTCCCAAATATTGTACAGGAAACCAAAAGAAATTGCTTATATGCATGTCTATATTATGAATTACAAAGTATGCACATATTTTTAAAGGGGGAATTGTATACGCAGAATGGGGAGACAGACTTTTACACGAGTGTACTGATTGTATCTTGATAGCTAACTGCTCACAGGTAAAGTATTCATGATGAGGCGCTCTTGAGACTTATTTGGAACCGACGACCCATTATTTGCATGCCTTTTGACAAACACAGACAGTATTAAGTATCTAGACAGTATACAAAAACCTTGTTTAAAATATACACACTTGGTCTGATTGTCTCCACAACAAGCCACCCTGAGTAACAGGATCTCTAAAAAGTCGGTCTGAACTATTGAATTATTAAAAAATGTTGTGACATTGTTTTAGTCAGTGCGCAAAGAGACAATGTGGAATTGCATGCGTTCACAGTGTATACCAGTGCATAACTCGGATGTAAAGGGCGGTTATCTGTTCCATTAGATAATTGTACATTCGCAGGGAGTTTCTGAATCAGTTATACTTTGTCCCAGTTTGTTCAGGAGCATGGGAAATAGGAATGAACCAACTTCAAAGCAGAAAGTTCCAATAAACAAGGCTGCCTACCATTACGGGTTTTCTGTAATCATTACAGAAATTAACCTCTTATTCCGGCATCACGGAAACTGCCATTGTACTATGGAATTAAAAATATCAAAAATAACACTGATCATAGAACAGCTAAAACTATAAATAATGCCCTCCAGATGCCCAAAATGTCATCATTCGCCTGTTACACAGTATCAATAAATGCTAACTACACAGGATTATGAAGTTGTCAGGAGGTTTAGTCGTAAGTGTTCCCAAGCACCATTTTGGACCAACGTTAGATATGGTCATGACCTTTCACTTTTTGCAGGAGCCAAGCTGGGCTCCTGCTGTGGTGGCCATATTGGACAAATCCGAGATGGCCACAATCTGGAGTAAAGCTGTGAAATAACCAGAGAACCAAAAGTGGGGATTACAAAGTCCTACTAAGTCAGGAAGTTGATGTCATCCAATGCTGTGCCTGTATACATTGCATTGTTGCAACTTGACAGTTGGCAGTCAGGACAATGACCACTAATGCAATGTAACTTATTGGATGTTGCAAATCAGGCACCCCTTTGATGTGTGTAACAACACAATATTTTGAAACAAACTATATAGTGATTAAATTAGTAGCTTCTTTATGTAACAATATTCCCAGGCAAGGGGAATTATAGGATGTATCACTGTGGCTACTTCAAACAAAAAGCTTGATTGGCAACCAAATGTAAAGTGGGGTGGGGGGGGCATAGGGGGGTCATTGCAGAATTTGTTTTGTCAAATAGGCAGTCCTATATTATTCGCATGCCCTTTGACAAACGCAAGCAGTACAGAGTGTATAGACAGTAATACAAAAACCTTGTACAGACCCTTGCTATGAGTGTCTCCAGAACATGGTCTCTAAGAAGTCTGTCTGAACAACTGAATTGTTAAAAAAGGTCCCGCCACTGTTTTTTGGTCGGTGGGCAAAGAGGTAATGTGAAACTGCGGTCTTTCACAATGTGTACTGGTGCATACCTCAGACTTACAATAGGGTTGTGTTCTGATCAGTAATTGTTTGCGTGAAGATCCTGATTCAGTTGTACTTAATTCTAGTTTGGTCAGGAGCCTGGGAAAAGGGAATAGACCAGCTTCAGAGCAATAGTGGCAATAAGCAACAAACAGCCACATACAATATTTATTAATTTGATGTTTCGACACTTTGTTGTCGCAACTTTTAAATTGCGAGCTCTCTTTCGGGTTTATTATTATAATATTAAATACCATTTGGTAGACAATATACCTTCAATATATTAATTTTAGAAGTGAGAACAGTATATAAATAAATGTTTAACGGATGTTCTAGGTTTAAGTGGTGTGCAAACGATTTATCTCATTAGTACAGCCTGTATCACTACTCACAAGACCTATTCCATCTGTCGTACATTGTCCCACTTGTTGTCTTCACTGGTCTTTATTCAGTCGGCAAAGTGCCTGTAACCAATATCAAACAGCAATTCCACAAAATTACAGTGATTTTTGGCCAACCATCCCTATGTGGTATCCAGTCCTAAGGATTGGCTACCATTCTATATATAAGAACTTACCTGTTTTACAATGTTTATAATTATATTTTTATATCTTGACTTTCTATGACATTGGCGAAAGCTTGATTTTCGAGGATACTGGCGCATAAGAAATCACTATTATTATTGTTATTATCTGTGTGTTTGTAGGCGGTGCACTTGCCAAATTGGCATATTACTCAACAATCCTCCGCAAGAGATCCCTCATCACAGAAACAAGTGGGGTGAGTGGGCCCTATATATAATTTATAAATATATAATATACATAGTAAAGTTGTATTTATTAGGGTTAGAACTTCAGCATTTATTTTACTGGACAGCAGGACTAATAAAGACAAAAGTTTACTAGTCCGCCAAAAGGTTTACTATTCCTGCAAATATCAAAACATAACGCAAATGTAAATTGCAACAATTTCATTTCAACCACTAAAAACAGTGTTATGTAGGCCTGGTGGTGCTAACACTGCCTGCCAGTCAGTCAGTGTCACTCAGCGTAGGAGGCACTATTGTCAGTTAGGCCTGGGCCCAAGTGGTTGAGTGGCTGGCCTCTGTCAAACCCTTTGTCCTCATCATAAGACAGCCATGTGTGGTTGCACTCCCAAACCTTCAAGTACCCACGCTGTTGTTTCTGCTGGTCGTACTGCTTGTCCCGGTGGCGCTTTTCCAGCTTGCGCTTTACTGCTGGTTTCGTTAAATTGTTTCTATACATGCATACATGTGAACTTGACCTATAACATTATAATTTATGTATTATGGGTTATATTTATAGCGATTCAAAGAGTAAAGTAAACAGTAACAACTGTGTTTATTTCAAACAAATATTGTTGTTGCGTCTGCCTATAGAACAGCTGCTGTTTTTATTTAATGATGTCACTGTGGATGGTTGTACATGTTTTTATTGCTAGGTTTCATTTCTCTTTGATTTTTGTTTCTTTTCTTGTCAGTTCCAACTGATAGTAATAAATCATTTTCAAATTTAATGGGCTATTTGTTACCTACGTAACACTGATACCCTTGAGTAGTTTATTCTTCTGCTTTGGCATTCGCTCAGCCTGGGACTCTGTTTTCTCGTATGAAGGTCGATGTGTGCACCAGGTCTTCCAGTAGTCCAAAGATCTTTGTCTTTACTGGGGTTTCTGTATGGTAGGTTGCCTTCTTCTCTCTTTGATGTGTCGCTCAGTCTTGTAGGTGTTCCACACTCATTGCAGCCGACACCAGCCATCCCACAAGGACACACGTCGGTTTCTCCAATGTGTAGTTTAGTGTGCGTATGGTGACTGAGTCTGCAGGCGCACCATTATCACCTGATCTTCTCTGAGCAGCTGGTAAAAGATGTCCTCGTTGTTGTAGCTGGGATGTAGTTTCAGCCTTCGCTTCCTCTCTTTGTGATACAAAATGATATTTTGCTTCTTTGTAGTATAGATGATAAAATAAGAGGTAGTATATTTACATGTACAGGAAAGCAGCTCAGAGATCTACTCGGTGGACCAGAAGGAAGAGATGTGCGACCATCTGCACTTCATCAAGTTTGAGACGAGGTATATTGAGACTTGCCTGAGCTTCATCCGAGAGAACCTCATGGGAAGTCGCGAGTCAATGCAAGGCAAAATCATCAAAGTGACAGGAGGCGGAGCGTACAGATACAAGGACATCCTCAGCAACACACTTGGTGTACAGTGAGTACTACCCAGTAGTACACTCGGTATACAGTGAGTACTACACAGTAGTACACTCGGTGTACAGTGAGTACTACACACTAGTACACTCGGTGTACAGTGAGTACTACACAGTAGTACACTCGGTGTACAGTGAGTACTACACAGTAGTACACTCGGTGTACAGTGAGTACTACACAGTAGTACACTCGGTGTACAGTGAGTACTACACAGTAGTACACTCGGTGTACAGAGTACTACACAGTAGTACACTCGGTGTACATACAGTAAATAATATATCCTGAACAAAGCACTTTGTGTACAGTAAGTACTTCAGATGCACACAGCAATACACTTAGTGTACAGTGAGTACTTCAGATGTACACAGCAATACACTTAATGTACAGTGAGTACTTCCGATGTACACAGCAATACACTTAATGTACAGTGAGTACTTCAGGTGTACACAACAATACACCTAATGTACAGTGAGTACTTCAGATGTACACAGCAATACACTTAATGTACAGTGAGTACTTCAGATGTACACAGCAATACACTTAATGCACAGTGAGTACTTCAGATGTACACAGCAATACACTTAATGTACAGTGAATACTTCAGATGTACACAGCAACACACTTAATGTACAGTGAATACTTCAGATGTACACAGCAACACACTTAATGTACAGTAAGTACTTCAGATGTACTCAGCAATAAATGTGGTGTACATACCGTAAATAATATATACTGAACAACATTTTGTGTACAGTACGATATACTTGGCAATACACTTAATGTACAGTGAATACTTCAGATGTATACAACAATACACTTAATGTACAGTGAGTACTTCAGATGTACACAGCAATACACTTAATGTACAGTGAGTACTTCAGATATACACAGCAATACACTTCATGCACAGTGAGTACTTCAGATGTACACAGCAATACACTTAATGTACAGTGAATACTTCAGATGTACACAGCAATACACTTAATGTACAGTAAGTACTTCAGATGTACTCAGCAATAAATGTGGTGTACATATCGTAAATAATATATACTGAACAACATTTTGTGTACAGTACGATATACTTGGCAATTCACTTGATGTACAGAAAAGTAAGATATAATCACCAATATGCTCAATGTACAGTAAGTAAGATATATTCTGCCATACACTCAGTGTACAGTAAGATGTACTCAGCAATATGGTATTTTGCATTCGGCCAAGTCTTTTCATTACTCAGTCTATCTAAAAAAAATTCTTAACATTCTGATGTGATAAAATTTGTCTATTATCGTATCATTTTTGTTATGCAGCATAAAATAGTCTGGTAGCATTCTTGATATTTGATACTAATCTGCAGAGTCGACAAGGAGGATGAGATGGAATGTCTCATCAAAGGCTGCAACTTCCTACTCAAGAACATCACAGATGAAGCCTTTGTGTACCAGAAAAAGGCAAATGTCGAGTACAAGTTTCAAACGATTGATGCCGAGATGATCTTTCCATATATGCTGGTTAACATCGGGTCAGGCGTCAGCATATTCAAGGTAAATAATATTTATATAGCATGTTAACATTCGGTCAGATTTCAGCATATTTAAGGAACATTTAATTTATAATATATTACATTGTCATTTGGCTACGTGGCGACATATTCTATAAATTATGAGTGGGCTACTTTTGTGTGCTGCATATTTGCGAATATTTGTGAATAATAGTTTACAAATCTGTATTTATGTAGTGAGAACCTGTAGCCAAATATAGCAGTAGAATACCTAGCCTGGTTGTACGGGTACATGCCAGGAAATATTGACTCATGCAATTTTTAATGGACCTAGTGTGTTATTAAATTTGAAAATCAAAGTAGTTTAGTATTACTAATGCAAACTTGATATTAGATTACGCTAACGAGAATATAAAATGTGTTATTTTCACAATGTCTTTTCAACTTAAGAAAAAGCACCCAGTTGATCTTTCTCACACGTTGCAGGTTCAGTCTGAAAGTGTCTACGAGAGAATTGCGGGAACATCGATAGGTGGCGGCACCTTCTGGGGACTAGGGTCAATACTCACAAAAGCACGGGTCAGTCCAAAGATATGCATTGGAAAACGCATGTTTTTAAACTGGTTAAATAAACTGTTTTTTTTTGTAAATACATGTTCATGCCATCCGTGTCCTTTTCTCTGTACAATCGAACATTGCTTTACGGTCACCCTAGTAATACAGCCACATCGCAATTAAGGTCAACCTGGGACCGTCCCAAATTATTTCCATAACAGTAAAGTATAGGAAATTAGTCCCACTAATAAGGTCACCTCACAATTCAGGTCACATTTGTCCAGTCCCGAGGCTGACCGTGATAATGAGGTTCCGTCGTAATTTATTTAACAGTTTAGTAATGTTACTATATTTGTTATAACTTGAGCAGCTTATGTGATGGTTATCTCTTCCATTACCCGGAATCAGCCAGTGTGGTAATTATTAGCAGGAAGTGCCTCTGCAGTATGTAATGGCTGTTTACAAATTGAGCATTTTGTTTGTTATTTGAACATATCTCAGGCGTAACATTCAAATTGCGAATTGTGGGCATATTAATTGCAATTTATCTGACAGTTTACGTTCAGCAGTCTAGTACATTACATTAAAAATGGGAAACATACAGCCTTCATTTTAAACACATTGAGACTTACATGTTTGATGACTACCTGCAGGGTTTTGATGAGCTGTTAGCTCTGGCGGAGAGGGGAGACCATCGCAACATTGACATGCTGGTTAAGGACATCTACGGGGGAGCCTACTCACTCCTCGGTCTCCCGGCCGACCTCATTGCCAGCAGCTTCGGCAAGGCTGTTTCATCAGCTCAGGACAGCGACTATGGTACCTGCTGTTTTCTTCCATTTTTCTCCTGCCTGAGTGCATTTGTATTACTTAATTGGGCCTGCAAATTATTTTATTGCAAACCATCCTTGCATGCCAGGGTTGCTGCTGATTACAGCAGTCTCAGAACCCCTGACAGATCGCTTAGCGAAATGCTGAAGGTAAGCACACCCAATTATATAGTTTGTCAGTGTGTTCGATTAATTTTCATTTCAGGCACTAAGTTTGCTCATGTTACATGTAATGTCCCTGAAGTAGAAGTAATTATTTGATTGTACCGCTCAGCTGTTCACGAGAATGGTCAAATGGGTAATTGTATTGGGATTCCACGATTTCTAAATGAAAGTTATTTTATTTTTTTGCCTACTTGATATTCTTTGCACGAGGAACCATGCTGCTTTTACATAATTTCAGCTCGACCTTTGCACTTTCATGATGCGGACATTGCAAGGAGCCTACTTATAACAATCAGCAATGACATTGGGCAGATTGCATCACTTAATGCCCAGCTGCATTCAATGCAAAGGATCTATTTTGGTGGCTACTTCATCCGAGGACACCAAACCACTATGCACACAATCACATATGCCGTCAACTACTGGTCAAAGGTAGTAGACTTGTTTTGCTAGTTGAGTATGTCCACACACACACACACACACACACACACACACATTCATTCATATCATCACACATATATAATTATATGTATATATATATATATATAGTATATTGTGTCACGGTTAATGATTCTTGACAGTTGCATGATCACACATACAGTTGTTAGCTCAGAATAATTTTCAAGGATGCATGCCCCTCTGTCACACTACAAACATTCATTGCCATGGTAACACACAAGCAAATAAACCCATATTTCATATATCATATACTATTCATTTAACTAATTAGTACTCCAAATTTGATTAATTAAGATATGTTCAGTATTATCAGAGATATGGCCTATGGATGTTTTTGGGTAGTGGCTACCCTTAATGATTGGATAATGTACTTTGAAAAAAGGCAGCAGTTTTCAGAAAACATTTTAGTGACATATTTGTTTGTTGATCACAACCACAAATATAGTAGTTAGCTATTAACCGATATTAGCAACATTCACAGGCAAATCTAATGTCATGCATTTTGTCTTGAAGTATTTATTAAGCCCTCATGCTATGGTTAATGGCATATAAATGAACATTACTGTAGTTTTTGTTATAAAATTGTATATTTTTTATACAGTGGCCTTCACAAAACATCAAAAAGCTGGTTAATTTTTAAAAATTCAGATCATTACCTTAACGAAAAACTGACAGAAATAATTTTTTTTTTAATATGTCTTTTTGGCAGTTTTATTGAATCACGCATTTTCCAATGTTTGTATTGCCTGTGTTATATTCATCTATTCAAGGAGAACATGCAATTTACTTATGGTATGTGTCACAAGAAACTTGCTGAGTGAGTCTGGGATGTTCACATAACACACAATTTCTGTAATACATCAAACATGTCAAATGAGTCTATGATGTTTCACAGAACACATAATTTATATGTTCTGCAAAACAGGCTGAGTTAATGGTAGTCTAGGATGTTCCACATAACACAAATGTATGTGTTATGTGAAACATGCTCAGTTAGCCTGGGATGTTTCACAGAACACACAATATATGTATTATGTGATACATGCTGAGTTAGTATGGTGTGTTTCACAGAACCACAGTGTTTGAGTTAGATGTTTAAAGTACCACACAATGTATGTGTTCTGTGATACATGCTGAGTTGGTATGGTGTGTTTCACAGAACACACAGTGTTTGAGTTAGATGTTTAAAGTACCACACAATTTATGTGTTCTGTGATATGTGCTGAGTTAGTATGGTGTGTTTCACAGAACACACAGTGTTTGAGTTAGATGTTTAAAGTACCACACAATGTATGTGTTCTGTGATACATGCTGAGTTAGTATGGTGTGTTTCACAGAACACACAGTGTTTGAGTTAGATGTTTAAAGTACCACACAATGTATGTGTTCTGTGATACATGCTGAGTTAGTATGGTGTGTTTCACAGAACACACAATGTTTGAGTTAGATGTTTAAAGTACCACACAATTTATGTGTTCTGTGATACATGCTGAGTTAGTATGGTGTGTTTCACAGAACACACAGTGTTTGAGTTAGATGTTTAAAGTACCACACAATGTATGTGTTCTGTGATACATGCTGGGTTAGTATGGTGTGTTTCACAGAACACACAATGTTTGAGTTAGATGTTTAAAGTACCACACAATATATGTGTTCTGTGATACATGCTGAGTTAGTATGGTGTGTTTGACAGAACACACAATGTTTGAGTTAGATGTTTAAAGTACCACACAATGTATGTGTTCTGTGATACATGCTGAGTTAGTATGGTGTGTTTCACAGAACACACAGTGTTTGAGTTAGATGTTTAAAGTACCACACAATGTATGTGTTCTGTGATACATGCTGAGTTAGTATGGTGTGTTTGACAGAACACACAATGTTTGAGTTAGATGTTTAAAGTACCACACAATGTATGTGTTCTGTGATACATGCTGAGTTAGTATGGTGTGTTTCACAGAACACACAGTGTTTGAGTTAGATGTTTAAAGTACCACACAATGTATGTGTTCTGTGATACATGCTGAGTTAGTATGGTGTGTTTGACAGAACACACAATGTTTGAGTTAGATGTTTAAAGTACCACACAATGTATGTGTTCTGTGATACATGCTGAGTTAGTATGGTGTGTTTCACACAGTATGTGTTTTCACAGAACACACAATGTTTGAGTTAGATGTTTAAAGTACCACACAATGTGTGTGTTCTGTGATACATGCTGAGTTAGTATGGTGTGTTTGACAGAACACACAATGTTTGAGTTAGATGGTTAAAGTACCACACAATGTATGTGTTCTGTGATACATGCTGAGTTAGTATGGTGTGTTTGACAGAACACACAATGTTTGAGTTAGATGGTTAAAGTACCACACAATGTATGTGTTATGTGAAGCATGCTTTGTCAGTCTGGGTTGTTTCACAAAACACAAATGTATGTGATGCTGCCGAGATACTCTGGAATGTTTCACGTGACACATACCCCGTAAAGGTTGTGTTATGTGAAACATGCCGAATTAGTCTTGTATGTTTCATGTGACACACAATGTATGTGTTATATAAAACACGCTGGGTTATCCTGGGATATTTATGTCATTTTCACATAACTCAATGTATGTGCAACATGAAACGTGCTGAGTTAGTCTGGGATGTTTCTCATAACATGATATGTGTGTTATGTGAAGTGTGTTGAAAGAGGGGTTTGTTCTGTTTCAGGGGTCGATCCAGCCTCTGTTCCTCCGCCATGAAGGGTACCTGGGAGCTATTGGCGCCTTTCTGAAGGGTGCTGAGGAAGAGGGTTTGTTTTTGCTGCCAAATCCAAACTCTTCCAGTATAAAGACATAGTACAAACCAAGAGATTATGGTGCCATCATGGAAGCTAATCTTATCAGGAACCTTATACAACCCGAAATTCACTTGACAATTAATGGCTTAGAAATCACAGAATGTTGCTAGATACTCTGATTGTGTAGACCATTCCAGGTAATTTTAATGTTGAAATGGTATGTAATCCACTGAACATGATCAACTTTGTCTGCAACTATTTGAAATTGTCGATAGCTGGCAAGGTTGCGATTCAAAATAATAATATAATGGGAGAATTATATTTTTTAAGAGTCATTCATTAAATATATAGTTTATACATTAACGTGTAATATGATTTTATAATAAATATATATATTTTTATCAGCCAATTTATCTATTTTCTCCACAGTATGTGAGATTTTGCAAAAGCTTTATGAATTTATATGTAACATAATGCAGTTTCCACATGTGTCTGATCAAGCGTTGTTTAATTAACTTCTTTAAGACATTATCAGTATATATTCTATTCAAAAATAATTTATTATAACTATGTACATTTATTGTCAGAGAAGCAGTATGGTTGTCATTTCAATCTCGTCCCTCAGAATTAGTTATGATTTTGTTGTTTATTTGTCATTGTTTTGTGCTGCCAGACTTTGACAAGTATTCGTGGGATGAGAAGGGGT
This sequence comes from Paraescarpia echinospica, assembly GCA_020002185.1. Lineage (NCBI taxonomy): Eukaryota > Metazoa > Annelida > Polychaeta > Sabellida > Siboglinidae > Paraescarpia > Paraescarpia echinospica. The sequence continues at coordinate 14,457,022 of CM034541.1, forward strand.
CATGGGGGGAGAACTACGCCTGCAGCTCGGGTCTACAGAGTCCAAAGGTAATGGAACACTCCTGGATGAAACCACACAGCCCCACGGTACGTGCAGTAGATGCATGCCAGTGTCAGCCCAGTGTCAGTGTCAGCCCAATGACGGCCCGATGTCAGTGTCAGCCCAGTGTCAGCCCAGTGTCGGCCTGATGCCAGTGACAGCCCAATGTCAGTGTCAGCCCACTGTACATATGTCAACCTGATGCCTGTGTTAGCCAGATGTGCCAGCCCAAATCCACTGTCAGTGTGCTGTCATCTTCAGCCCAGTGCCTGTCAGCCTGATGTCTGTATCACTTTGTGTCAGTCCAGTGTCATATTCAACCCAATGTCTGTGTCAGCCCGATGTCATAGTCAGCTCAATGTTTGTGTGTGTCAGCTTGATGTCTGCGTCAGACTGTGTTGGCCCAATGTCTGTGTCAGTCTGATATCTGTATCGACCTGTGTCAGCACAATGTCATTGTCAGCACAAACACATTGTTGGCCCAAAGTCTGTGTCACCGTAGTATGACTCTCAGACTGACACCTACGTCACCTGATGTCTATGTTGCCCTTATGTCGGTGCAGGGTAATGTCTATGTCATCTTAATATGGTGGCAGTGTAGAGCATAAAAGTGTTCCTGCAATTTTCAAAAGAAAATGATTTGCAGCAATAACATTTGTACCATTATCCGTCATGACATTTGTAACGGTAACATTTGTAGTAGTAATATTAGTAATAACACTAACATGCATAACAGTAACAACTGTAACAGTAGTTCATGTGTAGCCATAGCAACAGTAACATTGATAAACCTAGTAACAGTGTTGTCCTTGTCCTGTCTCACTGCACAAACATGTGTACATCCGCACACGTTTGTACACCTGCACTGATGTGTATACATCTGCACTGATGTTTCTACATCTGCACTGATGCGTGTACATCTGCGCTAATGTGTGTACGTCTGCACTGATGTGTCTACATCTGCACTGATGTGTGTTCATCCGCACTCATCTGTACAACTGCACGCACATCTGTACAACTGCACGCACATCTGTACAACTGCACGCACATCTGTACAACTGCACGCACATCTGCACTGTGATGTGTTGTCTTGCCGACTGTGACATCAGTTGCCATCAGTTGACATCTGCAGTGTTGTTCCTCTTCTACCCACAGTTTGATATCCTTGAGTTAGACCGGTTTGCGAAACCACTGGTCAGTTGTCCAGTGCTGCTGGACCCAGCAAGCTACTTTCCTGACACAGAGGACTTGACCCAGGACAAGGTGGCGCGGGAGTACTGGCTGCAGTGCTTCGAGAATGCCACAGGCAAGGTACCCACCTTCCCATTGTTTCCATGTTACAAACTACTTCCTTCTGGCCGCCGCTTTCAACTCCCTCACTGTAAACTGAATCGCACTCGAAACTCATTTGTTTCCTCGTCAATTAGACTAATGAATGTAACTGTCCTTCTTTCCCCTCCATCTCTGCCAGTCTTCCCTGCCAGTCTGACACTGAGTGAGTCTGATATTATTTGTGAGATGATTTAACTTGCGTAAGTTATTTAACATTTAACTTATTTTAACTTATTTATTTAGTTAACCGATATAACTTTTATTACTATTTTTATATTGCATGTACATTTGTTTTATTTGTTTTAATATGCTGCCACACTCCAAATGAATTTCCCTCCCAAGGGACAATACAGTTTTGTGATTGTGAATCACATGGGGTGCAGTGGTGTGATTAGAGCAGCACATCCCAAACTGGGTTACGTGAACCCCTGGGGTACATAAGATATTTCCAGGGGGTATGCAAAAGTTTTGTCTGAAAGTAAAGGTTTTGTGTGTGTGCTACATGTCTTCGCAATTTGCACCAAAGACGGATACATCAAGAGAGAGTTTTGTCCTGTCATCCTTTGGAACTCACTAGGAAGGCGAAAGCGTCTTCCGAGAGGTATCCAAATGTTCTGAGGCCAAGAGATTATTGTGGGACAGTGTATGCTTGTGTGCGTGGATGGTGCGCCAGTCATGCATAGCAGTTTTTCCTGAATGAATGAAGGAGAAGATATGTTTCACCATTCAAAAATACTTCACTGCATGATCCATGGATACGCTCTCTCATCAAGATGGTAAATACTACCAAATCCAGTGCTCTCAATACTCGATTCTGCTTTTACCAAGATTCATTTCTTGTGGACACAGCTCTTCTGTCCCATGGTTTATTGACTGTAACAGAAAACATGGAACTAAAGAGGAGTAGCTAAAAAATTAGATCACTGAATTGTTTAACCGGGTCTACAAGGAAAGGTCTAGAAAATTAATTGAAAACGAAAACAGGTAAAAGGCTTTAATTCTTGAAAAAACTCTTGAAGCAGAGTTACTTAAAGTACGAATATTCATCGTGAAGCTATTGGAGGGCAACGTCAACAGATACTTCAACATGTCTGATCATCTCAACGCAGCGATTGTTGATAAAGAAATTGTGAAAGGAAACATGGTGCAACTTGCATGCACACGTACCTGTCGTCAATCCCAACGCAATTCCAGACTAACTTTCCGGATAGGGAATCGCTGTATGCGAAATTGCTCTTAGATTTGCCCAGCATGAAGGTACAATACTCTTATGAGATTGTGTGCAGGTTAGAAGGACTTTTGGAGTTCATGAATGACTCCACCCTCCCCCATGATGCACTTGAACATCTGCTCTTAGTCAGGTTCTTGTCTAACTTGGGCATGTCGTTTCCTACTCTGTCCCCATGAGGGCATCATTGATTTACTGTCCACCTAATTATATGATCATGGATTCTCGGTGATGTCTCGACTTTATGTCATGTATGAACTCCAGATGTGCCTGTCTAAAACTGTTTCCTGAATTGAGTCCCTGATTTTGAGAAGGCTAGCTCATCCCTCTAGTTTTTTATTTGTTATTATAAATGTGGCGTACTATTGTGTTTATCTCATTAATAAAATTATGTGTTACCGTTGAAGTGAGTGTAGAATATTGCTTTTTATCAAATGTTATGTTAAAATGATGGGGGTACCCTGATGATTGTCTCAGACCCCAGGTGGTACTCGGGGGGGAAACAGATTGGGGACCGCTGGGTTACAGCATTGCACTTTCAAAGGAGAGATTCTGGGTGTTAATCCTCTTGTTGCTCTGTCAACCCTTGGGCAGCTTTGTTCACTCCACTTAGTTCCAGTTTATGCAGCTGTATGAATGAGTACAATGCTATAGGCAGTGGTGGATATTTGTGTATGAGTAGTCTTCATATAGTAATTGCAACATGGCTGAAAGCTTCCCAGAGAAGTCAAGATTGTGTTAACTAAATAGGAGTAAAGTGTAAAGTGCATTGAACAGTCCTAAGGTCTGGGTACTATGCTTTATAAGAACTTGCCTTTTTACATACTATGGATTGTTTGTGTTCGATAGACTACTCTGCATATATAGATTGGTATAGAGAGTGTTGCTTATATAACAACAGAAAGTCACAACAAGTTAGTGTACATTTGCCAACTTCTTACTGAAATACAAAAGTCCAGTAAGACTACAGTAACCTCTGGTGACTGCATTCATACCAACAGAATTAGCTGACCTGATCTGAGAAGTGGTGTGGACTTCAGCGAAATGTGCCTATTGTTCTATGTGAAAACAGTGCCCAATTGACATGCGACTAACTCTGGTATCTCCTAGTTTTTAAGCTATATTGTTATAATATTAGTATATTTCTGATATGGCAGTCATTCCAAATAATTGTGTTGGGGTATGTATGATAATGTGAACATCAAATGATTGTCAAAAATGTTTGTATATATATATGTCAGTGGTGATATTTAACATGCATTTATAAATAGTTGTGCATGTTATTTCAATTTAATGTTACCAAGACTAATAATTTATTGCAGTAGTATAATTTCATCATCATATTTCAGTTAGTTGAGAGGGCGATAGAGAGTCAGGCTAGTACCACTGATGCCACACAGAGGGCAGCACGGTTCCAGGAGAAATATTTGCTGAGGTTGAAGGAACTTCATGAATACCCATGGTAGGATTGTGCATTTCTCTGTAGGATTTAATTGGATAGGAAATTAAACTGTTTTAACACCACAATTGAAAAACATTATAAATGTATAAATAAGAATAATCAGCAGGAGTTTTTGGTAAAAATTATGCGCATGCAATATGAATAGAGGAGCTTACTATGTGATACATGTCTAGATCACTCTGACATCTGTTTTTATGTATGTAAGTATGTATGTATGTATTTATTGATGTATGTATTTATGTAAGTATATATTGTCATTATTATTCCCTATTGATAAATTATCTTATTAAAACTAGTCTTAAGGCCAGACACACCAGGTGAAATGGTGTTTTTTGACAAAAAATACTATAAATGGTTTTCTGCCAGATTATTATACCTTTGTATGCATACTATCAATAAAGTTCACTTCTATGACAATTACATACCTCTAAATGAGTTTTAGTCATGGATGAAGCATGTCTATATCATGTAATCAAATTAATTATGCAATCTTTGACTACCATTTTCTCTAAAAAAAATTCTTCAAATATCTGCATTTGGAAATGGGATATCTCTGGGAGCAATTATGCTATATAAATAATGTTTTCTACTGTGTGCAATGATCAGACATTTTTTAAAATCATGAATAGTTTGAAAGATATAGCCATATTTGTTGCCAAAAAACAAGTTTTTTTTTAATATTTTACCCAAAAAAATAAAATAAAATAAAAACAACATTTCAAAAAAAATTCTGATCTGATCATCATTTTGTATGTTACCGTGGAAATGGGGGGTCTGGCTGAAAAAAGTCCCATGTATATTTTACTCAGTAAGACCCATTTCATGCATTGGACATAAAAATTGAAGTGTTTGCACAAATTAAAAAATACTCATCTACCTGCCGTGTCTGGCCTTAACATTAATAGTTTTTGTATTATTATTGATTTGATATCTTATTTAATTTTTTTGTAATTATCATACCATAATTTAATTCAATTTAATTTTAATAGAAATGGTGCTTTTTTAAAAATTACAATATTATTATAAACCCAGTCAGTATCAGTGACTTTCACTTACAGTGCCTACGGGACATTGACTGTCCGAAGTCTGCTGGACACACGGGAACAGTGTATGCAAGAGTTCCATTTTGCTGACCCCTATCTGCAGGTACAGCTGACCTATGATAGTAGTGTAGATGCCACAAACAAGTTTCTGTCTACCACTTTAAGCAGTATCAAAGACCTGACCCACATATTTTCCATATTTTAAAAAGTTCTGATTAACCATTGTGTTTGGCAGTTTGATTCTACGTGAAAAATTATGAAAAGCATTTTTTACTATTCGCTATTTTGGTGTTTGCAAACTAAAGAGAGGACATGGAATCGACAGGTGGTATGCGTGCACACACATACGCATGCATGCATGCATGCTCAAACACACACACGCATACACACAGACACACTTGCACTAGATCTTTGTAGCTGAAGATTTAGAGATAAAATAAACATGTGCTCACTGTTCACAAGCCATGCGTCTGTTCCAGCAAAAACAGCAGGACAATGAGAAAGCACTGAAGCTGCTTGATGCAAGACTCGAGGAGCTAAATGCAATGACGTGGGCGGAGCGCCACCTGTCTGTTGTGAAGGGACTACTCGCTGGCAATGTGTTTGACTGGGGCGCGAAGTACGTGGCCGCCCTCATGGAATCAGGGACAGGCTTCGGCTTCACAAAGGCACTCGAGGAGATAGAAGGTGGGGATTGGGGCTGGACAGATGGACACAAGAACTGTGACAGAAGAACAGATGGACAGAAGAACTGACGGACAGGTAGACACACAAGAACTGACTGACGCAAATTGACAGACAGACAGGCAGAACTGACTGACTGTCCAACTAGCCAACCACCTTATGACCAACACCCCGATGGACTGACGGATTGATAGACGGGTAGACAGAAAGACGGACAGACGAACAGACAGACAGACAGACAGACCAGTTGGGCTTAAGGTAAAACTTAATTCTATCCAGTATTTTACATAATTGTTTTCTATGAGCGATTGTCCATACCTTTGCTTTCTGGCTACATGACAGCAGATGTTGGTGACCTATATGATGATTCCACTGTGTGTTGCAGCTCAGCCGTGGCTGTTTGATGACTTTGACCAGTGGCTGGAGCGGATGCGCGGGGAGGCGCACCACTGCGCTGTCATCTTTGTTGACAACAGCGGCATAGACATCATCATGGGAGTATTCCCATTTGCACGTGAACTACTCAACAGAGGAACTCGGGTGTGTTGCCATTCTTTCATTCTCACCACAGTTGTCACCTTCCACCACTAAAGGAGTCTCACTGCACCATCCATGGTTGTCTAGTTATTGGTGTCTCATTCTCATTCATTCGGTGTGAAATAAGAGAAACAGTGTTCTCCATTAACATCAATGATATGGAGCCAATTTTAAAGCAAGGTTATACAGTTTTTAAGTCGGTACTTACAGAAATAGCTATTTTGTGTGATCCAAAACATCTTCCATAACCACAGCCATTATCCACCCAGTTCAACCAACTTGATATGGCTGCCAATATATTACATGCCATTCTGCACAGTTCTAATGCCCACAATAGCATCGATGTGCATTAATATCTCTTCCCTCAATATGCAATGCCAATGTGACAATTTACTCTTTTTTTTCAGGATCATGTAGGTGCCCTGACTTCTGGGTAATATCCCAGAGGTTTGCTATTTTTTGGTGTGCATACGATGCCAGCTTATTGTATGTGCGAAATATGAATAAAATGATATATGATACCGACCAACCCACCGTCCATCCACACGTAATGTTTACTGGGACTTTGCCTCCTCATGATGCCACCCTAAGTATGTGATCATGCCCGCAGGTGATCCTGTGTGCGAACTCAAGACCGGCCCTCAACGACGTCACCTACAACGAGCTGACAATACTGACAAAACGTGTTGCAACTATGTCACATGACATTGACCTTGCACTACAGCAGGGCCAACTGCTCCTGATGGAATCTGGTCAAGCTTCACCATGTCTTGATCTCAGGTAGGTCATTCAGGTACACTCTTACCTAGGTTCGATTATCCAGGCTCTGTGTTAAAGTTTCAGAAATGCCATTGCAGAAGATTTATGCATAAATCGAAGGGTCTTGTGGTATCAGGGAATTATGCGTAGATTGGAGGTCTCAGGGTATGGTAGAATTGTGCGAAAATCAGAGTATTTCATATGTTAATTTAGTTAATTTCAGGTTAATTTTTAGTTAATTTCATGCTGTTGATATGCAGACCCACAGTTTGTTTTAAAGGGAGGGTGTGTTTTCCGTTACCCAGAATCAATATTTGTGGAAGCCAGGAACTTGAAAGGTATTTGTGGATATGGACACGTGCCTTTGCAATAAATGTCAATTACAAGCAGTGACCATATGGAATTTGAATATTATGTTCATAATTTAAACTTTTCATGGGCACAATTTTTATATTATGAACACTATTTCAGGCTCATTAAATGCAATTTAGTGCGTAGTATTTTTGTTCTCCTCTGTTCCCTGAAAGTCCGAATTGAAGCTGGCCTCAATTCTGGTCATCAATTTCTGTTTTTCTTTCCCCATCACTGTTCTTGTACTGCTGTTTCCACCAACCATTCCCATGCTTCCTTTCATTCTCATTTTCCACATTTCTCTCAATCCCTCCAAGTTTCACTTCCATCTCAGTCTTGGATGTCTTCGTCTCCCTTCACCTTCTGCTTTGAGGACATCTGCCTTCTTCTCCCATTTACTCCACAAGTCCAGCCCACTTTATCCGACTTTTCACCAGCTTCTTCTTAAAACTTTCTTCCACACCAGTCTCCTCCCTCAGCTCCTCCAGTCTTCACTTGTCTCTTCTCTTCTCCCACAATTCTTCTCACCCAGTGTTTTTGTCAACTTGTAGTGTTTCCTCCTGTCCTTTGTGCATTTTCTCCTCTTGTTTTGTATACTTCCAACATATCTATTCTAATAGTAAGAACAATATAAAATGCATGTTACTAAACGAGGGATGTACATTGTATTTTTGAGAACCACCGCTGAAACGCCATCCTGATTTGGTTCTTGCGAATACGAACATGAGTAATGCGTGTTTCAGGTATATCGACTTTGACTTGAGTGAAATGATGCGTCGCCATGGTACTGACCTGATTGTGTTGGAGGGGATGGGACGGGCGATTCACACGAACCTTCACGCTGTCTTCAGCTGTGAATCTCTCAAAGTAGCCATGCTCAAGAATGAGTGGCTCGCCAATCGCCTCGGGGGCAAGATGTTCAGCGTTGTATTCCGATACGAGAAAGGGAGAAAGGTCATCTCACACGCCCACTCTTGATGCCACTAGCGGGTGTAAAACTTGTGTAAAATGACAGGTGTAAATCCAGAATGGTTGTGTAAAATTACAGGTGTAAACTGGTCTGTGTATGATTATGGATATAAATCCAGGATTGTGTAAAATTACAGGTATAAACTGGTCGATGATGTGAAACCAAAAGTGTGGGTCTTGTAAATGGGTTGTGTTATACTTCCACGTGTGGTTGTGATGGAACTGCATTGTAAATGTTACAACATTTATTGGTGTAAAGTAATGGTGTGTTGGCATCGTGCTGCTGTGTAAGCTGTAGTAGTGAAAATTTGGTGTCTGAGATACAAAGCAGAGTAGCTTAGTAAGCATACATTAGCTTGGTTATAAGTTAGATATACTCCTATAGTGCCTACGTCCTCAGGGCCTCTGCATTAGAGAAGCATGAAACCAGAATTGCTAAGCATGATGACACAAGAGTGCGAGTATGGGGCAGCTGAGGAATAAAAGTACAATAATTTTGTAAGAAATATCTTTAGATTTTTGCATAATCTGTTTAGAGTTTCAGATGATTCTAAAGTGATAGAGAATTTTGTTACCGCTATCATCAGACCTGTGCGTTGCCATAATGTCACTGTCTAATGTGTTAGGATGAATTCGGCTTTAATAGAAAACATCAGTATTTCATGGCTGATAGACACAGCTTTTAAAAAGACAGAAGGGATACAAGTGGCATGGCTGATAATTATACACAGCTGCTACAAGACAGGACTAGAAACCACAGCTATTCATGGCTAAAAGAGACATAATTAAGCCAAATTACGCATATTTATTAATAGGCCAGAAATGCAGTAATTGCCTATAAAAGTAAAAGTATTTCAATTGTCGCAAGACAGATATTTAAAAAATCACCAAAGTTATTATTTCAATATGATTTTTATTTAATATATAACCAGCTTATCATCAGGCATATTTACATAAATTTAGATTTGTTGTTGATTCGTACTCTGATTCTGTTTTACTTATGTAATTTCTATATATAAGTTTGCGAATAGGTTACTTTGCAACTTACAGTAAGGGCTTTTACATCACATTTATTATAATTATTATTGTTTATATGAGACAAACAGCACACAGTATTCATGCCTGCAGGGTATTAGCGGTTTTACATCAGGGCAACAAAGTAAGTAGTACACGCCAGACTAAGTTGCCAAGATATTATAATGACGTACTAGATCGTCATAGACACCATTGTTCACTAAACGAGGCTACAGTTAAGGCCATAAAAAACTTGGGATGATTTGAAGTATGTAGGGGAAATTTGTTGAGTGTGTTTCGTATTTTGACAATGCATAACCAGTTAGAAGTGTTATTGAAGTTCTGCATAGATAATTATGGTTGTACACAGCTAAGAAGACATCCTGTTAACATTACACAACAAAGAGAAAAGATGCTACAATTATAACTGTGCTGAAGGTGTTGAATATCTCCTTCCTTGCGTAGTGGGGTCCACATCACTCGGTAGTCTCTTCTGCCTGGTTTACTACAGCTCTCCATCTCTCGATCTTCTGTGATGGTGTTCCATCCTCGGCCTTTCATATTTACCTTTTCAAGTACTTAACATTGTGTTTCCACCTTAGTTTTGCTCTTCCTCCTCTTCTACCAGTCTCTTCTGTCTCCGTGTTCTCTCTGCCAGTCTCGTTCTGTATACATGTCCTGCCCATCTCCATCTGCTTCCAACTGCTTTCATTTCCATGTGTTTCTTCAAGCCGGTCTCTTCCTTATACCTTGTTGTTTTCTGTAGGTGTACAATATCATTCCAGTATTAAAACATTATCGATCTAATGGTTTTGCTTGTGTATGGTTAGTACTGTGACATGTTTGTATTTTTCCACGTCATGAGTGGATGCACGGTATAATAAACCACGGTTGAAATTTGCACAATTTACGTTTTTGTATTTAGCATTTTAACTTTACAAGAGCACGTTTCACTGTTGTTTCTACTTGGTTTGTAATCACGCATGATTTGCTAGTAGAATATTATGCACACGGTGTGTTGATAAACACGGTCCCTTGCTCACCTGTGAGCCACTGATATTTTGATGAGTGTGTCTATGATTGTTTGTAATAAATTATATTATTTTATGTGTGGACTTTCAGTTTCATGCAGTTATCTGTATATACGAGTGTGCCACTCTCTCGGCTGTTCTGTTGAACTGTCATTGTAGCTCTTAAGATTAGACAGTACGAAACTGGGTATTTGAAAAAGTTCTACAGAACACGTGGATCTCGTACTTCACGTTTTCGAAATAAAATTATTAATGACATGACTATTTTGGTGGCGTGTACATTATTTATAATATAAAAAAGTTATGTTAACTATGTACAAATGTGTGTGTGTGTGTGTGCGTGCGTGCGTGCATGCGTGCGTGTGTTTTTTCTCATAGACGAGTCACAATATGCTAGGTGGGCTGTCGACTCCGTAATCGTTTGAAGCTTAATTATAACTATTTTCTATTACTGACCCTAACCCTCACTCCAACTGTAACTTTGTATACTAATAACCTTAACACCAATGAATACTGATATTGACATTAACCATTTATTCCCGTTGTTTGATTTGTTGCAATGATTACGCACTCGATCCTACGGCTAGGCAGTAATTAAATCCACCGAAATAAATGAACCTGCAGTGTTTTTAAGATGCTGTCGATTTTTTTTTCGAATTTCGCGTAGGCACGTGCCCCCGGGCCCCCTGGATCGCCAACGAAATAACAATGTGATGTAAAGCGTGGCTGAATGTTTCCCAGAGAAGTTGAGATGGTGTTCAATTGAACAGGCCTGCCAGGGAGTAAAGTGTAAAGCGCTTTGAGCAGTCCTAAGGACTGGATACTGCGCTATATAAGAACTTACCTTTACTATTTTTAAAGACGTTTTATGTTTTTCTTCAAACTGCACACTAAACGGAGCTTATTGTACACGTGTGTAGTACCTATATCAGATGGCACCTTTGCACTGCAAAGTGCCTGCCGGCATAACAAGATCGCAATCATAACTCGAATAACCATTCGGTAAGCTTATATAATCTGATCACCTTGTACACAGGACCAGAGAGATTTTTGAATCAAGATAGAAAGAAAATATACATTTTAATGTGTAGTTGTTGGAGGAATGGTGTAGTAATAATCACTTGGTTTGGTCGTCTTCTCCCGATACTAGCTAGACATAAATCTTTAGAATTTAGCTGCGCTATGCCTACACTAGAGTGGCGTGGAAATTGTGAACACCGCCGCGAAAAAAATAAACAGTGCCCCCACCCCCAGCTTTCGATGTCATCAGTGGAGCAGAGACAGCGCAGAAGCTGAAGTTACGGCAGCGCAGCGGCGAAGAATTTTCAACAGCCGTATTGTTTGTCCCCCCCCCCCCCCGACTACCCTCTCGGGCTCCGCCCCAGAGGGTACACCTCATCAAATTGAGGATTTTAAAGTAGGTGCAGCGCAAATAAATAAAAATGTAATGGAGATATTGAAATAAATAAATTAAATTAAAATTAATTGTAAGGTTTATTCAATATTGGGGAGGCCCGCGAGGAGGGTCCTGAATGACTCCAGTTTATAGGCCTGCGCCACATCCGTGAGAAGATTAATGTAGTTTACAATAGTTCTGGGTAAAAATGACATTCTAAATCATTCAGTTCTGGAACAAGGTTGTATAAAACTAAAGGGGTGTGTACATAGGCGCGTAAACAAGGGGCAGAGGGACAGCTGCCCCCTGAAATTTCTCCGGGGGGCAGACATATGGTTCTGCCCCCCCCCCATTAAATGTGAGCGTGAATGTTTGTTTTTGTGGCGAGTTTCAATGGCGGGTGGAAATCTGAATTTTATGAGACGATTAATGTGTATCTTTGTTGACTGTGAAAGGTTTGAGCAATTGGAGGGCAGACATGGTTTTCTGCCCCCTCCCAGTAATATAGGCGGCGCGGCGGCAAATTTTTTTCCAAACAAAGCCCCCCCCCCGTCTTTGGATGTCATCATTTCAGCCGAGATAGCGGAGAGAAGCTGGAGAAACGTAAAAAATAAAAATGTTCAAAAGCACTGTCTCCCCCGTGTTTGGATGTCATGAGTTCACAGCCGAGACAGCGGAGAAGCTGAAGTTACAGCGGCGAAACTTTTCCAACATGACGTAACAAAATAGTTTCGGTCATCAATGACTTCATTCATAAATTGTGCAGAGCGGATTCTTTGAATCCTTCCCACCCAGGAGCTTTGACGGCGGCACAATTTATTTTATGACTTGATTTTTTTATTTACTCATAATTAGTCCTCATTTCCCTGTTTATTCGTGCCACCTATCGTAATGCGATCTCTTTTAAACAAATCGTCTAATGCATTTTCTGGAACATTGTATTTCAAATGCATTTCCCCATACATGAATATATAAATTGTGGAAATACATGGCGTACATATGAATAATGCAAAGTGACCAAGCATGATCTAGTTAACATGCATACTCTTGGCTTTATCATGAATTCCATTACTTTGTGGTCGTTCTATTCCGATTCACAGCTTGGTATTGTGGTCACTGCATTGATGTCAATCCGGCAAAAAACTTTGTGAATTCTCAGATTTAATCAGTGGTGATAATTCAACGTGGGTAAAACGATACCGGTTCTTTGTGTATGCTTGCCAACGTTTGAGTTTCGAAATCCAGGAGAATTTCAGGCTCACAAAAAAACCTCTTTCAGCACTTCCGGGATCATACACAAGATTATATGATATTGAAAATATTTATGAAAACATCGGCTGATGGTATGAGTGCTAACAACATGAATATTATGTTTAAAAAAATCGGCATGTACCTCAGAAAGGCAGGGTACACATGGGTAAAATAAGATTGGACTCTAGGTAAATGCCAAACGCATCCCTATTCACTTACAATAATTAAGAGGTTAATTCGCTGGGTGACAATCTGGTTGTCTCATTAAATATGGTTAAGCCATCTAGCAGGAACGTTTGCTTGGAAATCCCCATGCGTAGCCTCAAGAAAGATTTTGTCAGCTGTCAGATATTGCTGATAACAGTAATAACCACATCGTCTACCTACATGGAAGTCATGCCTCGCTCCGTACACGTTCCATTGGTCGACACTATGTTACATACATTACGGTGCAATCAAGTGTTTCTTGATTCGTTCGGTTAAGCATGTGAGTCGTGCACCGTGAATTCATAAGTTGGTGACGGTGGAATGCAGCTGTAGATAGGTCGTTGCTTCGGCCTCTTGTATTCTGTTCGCAACTCTGTGACTAGTGTCAATTATAGTCAAATGGTCTAACGGTGTTCTAACAACTGTGTTAACGGACGGTATTACGCTCGAGCGGGGAACAGAAGATATGCATTCTCAACATGAACACAGCTGCTATAAATATTGGCTCGACAGAAGTGCGTGGCAAATCGCAAAAATTAGCGGATATTTATTTCCTGCGCAAAGTGAAAGACATCGCTGCATTGTAAGAGGTCTACCGCCTCAGTTTAGTTTCTCCTCGTCAGGAAACCAACCGGTTGGGGTAGGTGAACGCATGGGCGCGCGCGCGCGCGCGCGTGTGTGTGTAAGCGCGCGTGCTTTCGTTCGTGCGTGCGTGAATGCACGTCGACGCACGTGTGTGTGTGTATGTATGTGTGTATGTGCGCTCGCGTGTATGCATACGCGCGCGCGTGTGTGTACGTATGTGTATGCGTGCGTGCGCACATGCGTGTGATATAAACACATAACGAAAGCTTTGAAACATGAGCGGTTGCTATTCTTTTACGACTATATTACAAAATCGTTTTGTTGGATCAATAATGTGTCACCAAAAGAAATAATGCCGTGTTCAAATGCGTGTATGGTTGGTGTCTTTATTTGCAGGCGCTATATACATGTCCGTGAAGTACTTTAAGCAGCGTGGGGCCCTGTTCTTAAATTTACCTCTTGTTTAATAGGGCTAATTGTAGGCGACGTAGGCAAATTATACCACATACTTGTCACGTCTGGGAAGAATGTAATTTTAAGACGTTGGTTTTTTCAGCAGAACGTTATCAGGAACTCTGTTTCCTGCCTTCGAGTGATGGATATGGTTGGCCGTAGGTAGTGCTTTATGGGGATGGTTATATGCAGCATCGTAGAGCGCGCTAACCGCGTTCGCGTGTGCTCAACGAATACATGAGGATGTGGCGTCGCTGCCGTGTTAATTCGGTGTTGTGTGTATGTGTAATGCGACGGCGTTTGCTGTGCCACAATGTTACGATGATGTTGTTTCTTATGAATTTGTATATTGAGATGATGTTGCGATGTTGTTGCAGAACGGCAACACTCATCTAAGCAGCGGAAATGAGTCTCCATTAATTGTTAGCACCAGATCGACAGAGGATTCCATAAGCAGGGAAAGCAGCTCCACGTCCATGTCTACAGCACAAGCCCTGATACTTTCGTTTGGCATTATACCTCCCTCCAGTAGCTCCACAGGTTCGCCTGTGTCAGAGCCCGTGAACGATCCCGCAGGGTATGTTACCGTCAGTTGTCAGACGCCAATGTAAGCATCATAACGCTTGGGGACTGAAGGGTAATATACCATGCTTCACGTGGTAAATTTATGTTAAAGCTCCTTTAAGCCGATTTTGTCAGTTGTTTAACTTCCACAACAGCAAGAGCAGAAATGGATAATGTGAATGGAACAACAATGTCCATGATACAACATTCTACTGATATCTAAGGCTCAAAGCGACACTTTTAGTTATGAAACAAGCGCAATATTTTGTATGAACGGACTGCTGATTTGTTTGAAGACAAAATGGTGGGCACTTTCAGTAGGTGTTTTAAAATATATTGGAAAAATTCTTTTATCTCCCAAATAAAATGTTCTCTTCTCTTCGGTAAATCCCAAACCCAGAAATGTACACCATTAATGCATACCAAATCTTTCAGAATGAAACAGCCCTTTTGAGACAAGCGTTCCCCATCAAGTGTTCTAAAGTGACACGTTTTTGAAGTAAATCATCTCTTGACGCGACAATATTATGTTCTATTTTCATGACCGAACTGTTTTGATGGTAACAGCAACATTATATTGTAACTTCGAAATCTGAACATCTTTTATATTATTAAATTACTTATGATTTTTTAGCATATGTATATGTGTAGTCCACGCAAATAATTTTCTATTTATCCAGGACACTCAACAACACAGAGGAATTAGTTCACAGCGAACAAGAATCCCAAGGGTGGCGAAATACTATAATAACCAATCCCATGTCAAAGACCCGGAAAGGACGTCTAACCAACAGGCAGAAAATTTGTCTGGCGGTCATTGTGCCTATGGTAGTGGTTGCAATTGGTCTGGTGGGCTATATCGTAGGTAAGCATGTCACCTTACTAACTACACAGACTGGCGTGTGTTTCATTCGTTGTAGACGTCCCGGAATACAGTGTCGCCGTGAAATGTTGAACGACTGGCTTATTTGGTAGAGATAGAAACCAGTATTCACGTGTTACTGAACATTCTTCAGGATAGTTAAATCTATTGAATACATTTATTTTAGCATACGCAAGGCATTAATTACTTTTTTGGCCCATAGCTGCTGTGGTACACTGTTTTTAAAACAGACAAGCACATTTTGTATAACCTATGCAGTTCGTAGTTGACCCCAGCCTCTGGATGAAATGAAATAAAAATGAGACTGTCACTAATAAGTTAAAGTATATTTTTTGCACCAACATGAGAAACTGTCACTGACATCTGGACATAGACAACGATATTTACTTTAGGGAGCAATCGAAGTAAATCAATGGCTACATATTTGGCAAGAGTTGGTGTTGGGATAAGATACGTGTGCGCGCGTGCATGCATGATGTACACTTATGGCGATGTTGGTTTGGCCAGTTCGAGGAGGGAAAGAGATTCCCGTCACCCCCGGAGTAACACAGAGGCTGACGACAGTTATTTCAAACCCAACGCACCCGTACGGTAAGTATACATACTAAAGCACCCCCTCTCTCTCTCGCTGTCTCTCTCTCCCTCTTTCGCTCTCTCTCTCTCTCCCTATGTCGCTCTCTCTCTCTCTCTCCCTCTGTCGCTCTCTCTCTCTCTCTCTCTCTCTCTCTCTCTCTCCCTCCCCCTCTCCTTCTTTCGCTCTCTCTCTCATTCTCTCTCTTTCACACACACACACACACACACACACATGCGCACACGCACGCGCACACGCACACACAGGCACACACAGGCACACACACACACACACACACACACACACACACACACACACACACACACACACACACACACACACACACACACACACACACACACACACACACACACACACACACACGTTAGTGTCATTGATGGGGCTGGATTTTAAATGCGTGGGCATGTAGCATTAGAAAAGAAACTAATCATTATAGAAGACGATCATAGTTATAATAACAACTGTTACACCCAAAATAGGTATAACTGAGCAATGGGCCAAAAAGACATACCAGAAACGGGACTGACAAGTTAGACTTACATGCACTGTTTACGAAAAGCGTAATGTAATATAAAGAAGGGCGTTGGAGTTACTTTACGCAATGAAATATAACGATATGAATATTAACATCAAATTAAAAAACAGGTAGCAAAATGTATATGTATATAAATAAAAAATATGACACGCAATGGCAGCAATAGTTGTTCTTGGTCTAATAGTTATCACAATGGTAACATGTTTACGTAGATATGTTAATTTGTACATTTATAATCATACGTTTAATTGCATTTTATATGACGTCATCAATAGAACGAGTCAACATATGGGTTATTAGAAACGCCTGGATCATATGTCACAAATTACCCTAACACAACATGTATATACCGGGAATGTTTCAGAGACGTTTGTCCGGGGTACGTATCGTCTCTCGAATGAAACGTACACGAGCGACCTCGACGATCTGCAGTCGAACAAGTCGCAAAAGCTGACAACCAAGTTTTGTAATGGCGTAAGTGTTGATAGTGTTCATACGTCTTTTGCCCATTCTTCCACATGGCCCCTCGCTGGATGCTGGCCACATCACTTGATTTGTTCCACCGTTTCGACGAATTGTCTCCACCAGTCATTATTTTCTGCCATTCTTTTCCACTGTCGGCTGTTTACTAATTCCCCTTCGACATCTAATGACATTATTTTTCCATCATAATTGCAGTCTTCCTCTTCACACTCTATCACCTTATTATGTTCTACCACCTTATTCTGTTCTACCACATCATTCTGTTCTACCACCTTATTCTGTTCAACCTCCTTATTCTGTTCTACCACCTTATTCTGTTCAACCTCCTTATTCTGTTCTACCACCTTATTCTGTTCAACCACTTTATTCTGTTCTACCACCTTATTCTGTTCTACCACCTTATTCTGTTCTACCATCTTATTCTGTTCTACCACATCATTCTGTTCTACCACCTTATTCTGTTCTACCATCTTATTCTGTTCTACCACCTTATTCTGTTCTACCACCTTATTCTGTTCTACCTCCTTATTCTGTTCTACCACCTTATTCTGTTCTACCACCTTATTCTGTTCTACAACCTTATTCTGTTCTACCACATCATTCTGTTCTACCACATTATTCTGTTCTACCATCTTATTCTGTTCTACCACCTTATTCTGTTCAACCACCTTATTCTGTTCAACCACCTTATTCTGTTCTACCACCTTATTATGTTCAACCACCTTATTCTGTTCTACCATCTTATTCTGTTCTACCATCTTATTGTGTTCTACCACATCATTCTGTTCTATCACCTTATTCTGTTCAACCTCCTTATTCTGTTCTACCACCTTATTCTGTTCTATCACCTTATTCTGTTCTACCACCTTATTCTGTTCTTCCACCTTATTCAGTTCTACCACCTTATTCTGTTCTATCACCATATTCTGTTCTACACCTTATTCTGTTCTACCATCTTATTCTGTTCTACCACCTTATTCTGTTCTACCACCTTATTCTGTTCAACCTCCTTATTCTGTTCTACCACCTTATTCTGTTCTACCATCGTATTCTGTTCTACCACATCATTCTGTTCTACCACCTTATTCTGTTCAACCTCCTTATTCTGTTCTACCACCTTATTCTGTTCTACCATCTTATTCTGTTCTACCACATCATTCTGTTCTACCACCTTATTCTGTTCAACCTCCTTATTCTGTTCTACCACCTTATTCTGTTCTATTCTGTTCACCACCTTATTCTGTTCTACCACCTTATTCTGTTCTACCACCTTATTCTGTTCTACCACCATATTCTGTTCTACACCTTATTCTGTTCTACCATCTTATTCTGTTCTACCACCTTATTCTGTTCTACCACCTTATTCTGTTCTACCACCTTATTCTGTTCTACCACCTTATTCTGTTCTACCACCTTATTCTGTTCTACCATCGTATTCTGTTCTACCACATCATTCTGTTCTACCACCTTATTCTGTTCTACCATCTTATTCTGTTCTACCACCTTATTCTGTTCAACCACCTTATTCTGTTCAACCACCTTATTCTGTTCTACCACCTTATTATGTTCAACCACCTTATTCTGTTCTACCATCTTATTCTGTTCAACCTCCTTATTCTGTTCTACCACCTTATTCTGTTCTACCACCTTATTCTGTTCAACCACCTTATTCTGTTCTACCACCGTGCAGTGGGGTAGACTGAACAAGATAGCCCCCCAAGGCGATATGTTCCAGACGGCAAGTGGACAATGAAGTTGCTTGGTTTTCTACTCTCTGACATAGATTGCACTTATATGTGGCCTACCCCAGCTCATTAGAAATAATTTTCGTGGTACATTATATTTAGTAGGAGACAACATTTGCATGTTTGATTTATATTTCGTCGCTATGGTGATGAACCGTTTCAATGGACCAATCGCTGGTTCAGTTGCGTCAACAGGCAATGTAGCGAATACGGCTCATGTCTGACACACAATATAAATGTAGAAAAGGGACGCTTGAAATAGTGGGTTTACAGGCATTGCTGCATGGCAAACAGCCCAGATTAACTAAAAAAACATGCATATTAAAATCGCGATGTGCGCCAAGTATTTTCTCAGCAGTTCTTTGTAAGAGCTATGACTCAGTGCGTTTCAGTGCGGTTGAGTGACAAAAGAAGTATTGAGGTCTTCCTATTTACAGGTCATCGCTATGTTACAAGTTTGTGAATGCCCATTTGCAACAATTGAACCATTGACGTAGTGTTTTTTTTTGTCCGTCGCTAGTCAATGACGTCTTCTTGACGTCACGTACATATAGCCTCACAAAGGTTGGCAGAAAGAGGAAGTATCGTTTCATCATAACTGTTTGGTGGCAGGCACAATTTAACGAATCTCAACAAGGAAGATTGATTTGCAAAATGTCCCATTTGGGGAAATTTCATTAGTTTCATAAACCGATCGTTTGGAAAATGACCACCATATTAACCGTTTTGTTTAGCGAAGGGATTATCATGCACATCAACTTGGGAACCGTTTTTATCACTAACAATTTCTATTATGAGATAATACAAAGGGAATGGCGGGTAGACTGGTCTAGCCTGCATATATTGTGTAGACCAACTTGCTTGTTTGTCCTCTTCAGCACTGCGATAACGCAAATTGTTCTTGTCATCCTCCAAAACACCTTCCATTTTCAGTGAACGCAAGTTATTCAAACCTTATGTCGCTAGACATACGAAACGTCTCCATTTAGCTTTGTATTTAGACCACCTGTGGACCATTTATCAGTGTGAAACGTTACAGCCCACGACACTGACGCAGTGGTGAACGCATTGGCACTCGTCATGGGTAGCGTGCCAAGAATATGTGCCTATCGGGTGAAACCTTAAACAGCCGTATGCCACTCATGCACAGTGCCTACTCGTGGCATAGGCCAACATGTTTGTAGATTCACGGGGTACTAGTATGTAATCCACACCCATCAAAATCAGCACCTGTAAATACTAGCGACCCACCATAAGAGATGTCCTTGTAGATTAGGAACAGACAATATTATTGTTACATAACCAGATTTGTTTGCTGGGAAAACAATTCTGTGACCCTGGAGCTGTGCCACACTTTCATGATACAACCGCACATGATAGGCTGACTATAACCATATTACGTATAACCACAGAATATTTTGATTATAATAAATTACAATACACCTGGAAGTGGCGAGCGGACGACGACGTTTCGATCTGTGCATGAGTAGGATACTTTTAATTCCTCACAAAATTGTCTTCATAGTTTTGCTTTGTTTCCAGGTATACAGGACGTTGAACGACCAGACGACAGGATATCAAGAGTGCTCAGTGACAAAGTTGCGGTACGTTAGTTGGCTGATTCTGTGAGTCGTATTGTTGCACGCACACGCGCACGCACGCACGCGGTTCCTTCTGATTGTTGTTTTTAGGCATGCACGCACGCGCACATACGCACTTGCAAATTATATTATTAACCTGTTGTCTAACTTATCTTATCTTGTTGTGCAAACATGCACACACGCACACACGCACACACGCACGCAAGTACGCACACACACACACACACACACACACACACCTAAGCTGAGTAGTCACAGATAGTAGACACACATCTTCATAAATAATAAGTCAGACACGTATACAATAACTCTCCTCGATACACGTACGCACACATACGCACGCACGCATGCATTCGCACACATGTAGTTGGTTTAGTGGTTCTATGCACGCGCTATTTTATCACTATTTTCTTTAAAGAAAGCAGGTTGTATTTATAGTGGAATCTGGATTAGTTCTTGTTTTCCACTTTGCCAATATTTGAAAGGTTGTAACAGTATATAACAGTATTACAAACACCATAGACAACAGTAACAAAACATTCACCATGTGTATATGCGGAATACGCAAACTATGATGAACAAATAATAATATTACATAAAATTAGAATATCCATAATATACATCAAAAAAGTAGCAACTATGTTTTTGAGAATTATTGGGCGGAAAAATGTGTGCGCAATTATATACGTGTTCTTTTGTCACAGTTTCCTGAATTGAATATATTTCTCGCATTTATCTGCATATACGAGAACCTGTTTAATGTGTTGCAGGAAGGGAAGTGTCATCGTCGATTTCGAACTTCACTACGCTGGTAGTATTAGTGTAGAAACGAAGGAATCGATACACACGGCCCTAGAAACAGCCAGCGGTTTAAAGAGTCTAGGCGCAGAATTCAAGGTTATCAGTTTCACTGGTACGTTCCTTGCGTCATTTTGGTAATTTATGCCATAATACATATTAGCCATCAACGCATTTGTTGTTATATACAGACCAAATCCTCTCCTCAATTTAACTGTAAGGCATTGCAGTTTTGCCGACAGCTACTAGTTATGGTGGGTCTTAGTGGGAGTCTCTCGTCCCATATCAGTGATATTGTATTTCTTTGCTGATTATTTATTGTTTTTTTTATTGAAAATGTTTAATATTGACTTTTTTTCTGCATACATTATCTTGTTGCTTATGTCAGTATGAACTGTTGTTGGAACAAATAGCCATCTCCTGTTCTTGTTAGAATTGACCTATTCAGGCAAATACGTTTTATCAGTTAATATTGTTTTATCAACAAAGCTGTAAAATCACTAAAATACAGTCAGGAAATACGCAAGCTAATAAATAATACAATAAATAATAATACAATTTTAATAGACAAATTATTAGTTAGTATGTTAATAACATTTAGTCCTTGGTTACATTCTTACATGAAATACCATAACACTTAATAACATTTGTTCATTACCAAAAAGAGTGATATAACAATAAACTCCTGATAATTAGTAAATCAGACAAATAAACACATTCAAGCTACTTTTCATATGTACATCTCGTTTATTGTCTGTGTGACGTTTTATTATTTCCTCAACAGAGCAGGGACGACAACCAACGACGACAAGACGTTCCCCTCCAGATGACGCTGATGGCAGGTCAACAATATTGTCCGTCTCACAAAGGATACCGACGGATAAGACAGAAACAACAACTGCCGAAAATACAGCAACAAGAGCAACAACAAAAATGGCAGCTAAAACAACATTAACAACAGCAATTACAAAAACATCAATGACGCCTCCTAAAATGACAACCCCTGCTGCAGAAACAACAACAAAAGCTTTAAAAACACCAACGAGAAAAGAAAAAACTATTGCAGAATCAACAACAAAGGCTGCAGGTATAAAAACAACAACAACGACAGCTAAAATCTCAACAATAACAACTGCTGAAACAACAACGACAGAAGCCACAAAAACAACTGCAAAAACAACCACTGCAGCCGAATTAACAAACGCGGACACAGAAACAAGAACAACAACTACATACGAAAAAACAACAGAAACAGGAGAAACACAAACATCGATTCCTGCTGAAACCACTTTGTCTGTTGCTGAAACAACGACATCTGCAGATTCAACAAAACATGCAGAAGAAGCAACAACTGAGGAAACAACAAACGCGGACACAGAAACAAGAACAACAACTACATACGAAAAAACAACAGAAACAGGAGAAACACAAACATCGATTCCTGCTGAAACCACTTTGTCTGTTGCTGAAACAACGACATCTGCAGATTCAACAAAACATGCAGAAGAAGCAACAACTGAGGAAACAACAAACGCGGACACAGAAACAAGAACAACAACTACATACGAAAAAACAACAGAAACAGGAGAAACACAAACATCGATTCCTGCTGAAACCACTTCGTCTGTTGCTGAAACAACGACATCTGCAGATTCAACAAAACATGCAGAAGAAGCAACAACTGAACAAACAACAACAAAGCCAGACATAACAACTGTTGTAGAAACAACAACAAAAACAACAACAGACACAACAACAACTGCCGCAATAACAACAACAGCAGCAACCGAAGAAACAAAAATAACGCTTACTGAAACAACAACAGCTGCAGAAGAAGCAACCATTGCAGAAACAGCAACAATGATTCCTGCTGAAAGAACAATAACTATTGCAGAAACAACAACAGCTCCAGAAACGATGACAATAATAAGTGCAACAACAATAAAAGCAGAAGCAACGTCGATGGCTGTTGAAATAACAACATCTGATGGTGAAACAACATTAACAGAAACAACAACGTTTGCAAAAACAACAACAGTTGATGACGAAACAACCGCAGAAAAAATGGCAACAGCAGAGTCAGCAACAGAAATATTATCAACAGCAACAGTTGACTCAGAAGAATTTGCCGTTACAACAGACACGGACACCATCACAACTACGTCAGCAAGTACGACGTCATCCGCAGGAACAGTGCTAACGACATCAGCCGTTTGCCCTTCATTCCTTCCAAAGTGTCTTTACGACATTGGCGTCAGCCAACTAGTTATCAATGGTAATTACCATGTCATTCTTATTCTCTGTAGCAACCGGAATCGGTGTCTGACAGAAACGATGAAAACGCGTACCATAATATGGCATGTAACTTAAATGTGTGTGTGTGTGTGTGTGTGTGTGTGTGTGTGTGCTTGCATTCGAGCGTGCGTGCGTGCGTACGTGCGCGCGCGTGGGTGTGCGTGGCAGGCATGTGTTTTACCAACTAATTATTACATAATGATGACATATGTTGTGCCGCACAAAAATGCAGTCCGCACACAATTCTAGCATATCGAATAATATATGTTGCCGGTATACGTTTCTGGCAAGGTATTAATGAAATTATTTCATTTCAGGGACATCTTGTACGGGCGCGCAATACTTCAGGTGCTGTGACGATCGGACATACATGAGGTTTGGGTGCACCCAAGGAGTTCTCACCGGCTTCATGCATCAGCCGTGCACGGTTGGAAGGACCTGTGTCGAAGCGAAAGACTGCATTTGGAGCCCGTGCTGATAAAGGAATTCATATAATTAGATTACAAACTGTTTAGCCGGAATTAACGCACAGTGGTGTTACGACCACAAAAAAAGTTTTTTTCGCAACTACCGTGTAATTCCAGTAAGCAATATTGCCAACCATGGAGTTGCAGTCGTAGAAAGAAATGCAATTATCTGTTTTTATCTGTAATTCACACGTCCTAAGCTTTGCTTAATATATTAATAAATTTACGGTAGAGTCTGCCTATCAACACCCTATATTTTGTAAATACGTGTACATATTTGTATATGTGGTTATTCCCTCGTCACTGCTTCATTGTGTATTGCATGTGTACATACTGTTTATATGGGTGTTACATATTGTTTTTTCTAGTTACGCTTGGTGTTCTTTTGTTTGTGAGTTTGTCTAAGGCTTTGTCTGTTTATTAGCTATGCTTTGGAACCGACGCGAATGTCATGTAAATTAAAATAAACCATAAGCTATTGGAAATATGTTTCGTGGTAACGTTCACATTTTTGCCAGAGTCCCATTCTCTACATCGATGCTGTTGGACAGAGCATCGCAAGAAGGGGTGGGGGTTAGAGTGCTATTGAAGATTTAAGGGATATACCACAATATGATGCGGTTTCAGCTCGTAGGTTGCAATGCCAATGACGCTCACCAAAAAGATCTACATAATTAACAAAATATCGAGGGGGGCTAAATATTCGGACACAGTCCCGATGCCTGTGTAGTAGTAGTAGTAGCAGCAGCAGCAGTAGTAGTAGTAGTAGTAGTAGTAGTAGTAGTAGTAGTAGTAAGAATAACAATCTATCTAATAATTTAATTCAGTGCTGCACTTGACATTGTTTGTCAAACGACAATTTGCCTAAACAAATACTGAAAGTCCACGGTTAGTTGAAGGGGCACAACAAATGTATTCTGGCATAGGCATGAGCTACGCATTAGAATGCATACTCGATGTACCGCTGCATTGCCATGGCGTGGCTGTATCCGGTTATGGGAACTCTCGGTAGTCAAACCGCTGCCTGGACAACCATTGTCAATGTAACGGTCCCGGAAGATGACATCACGCACGCACGCAAGCATGCATGCACGCGCACGCACACACACATTAACGATAGGCATTATGCAATATAAATAACTGTAAAACATGACATTCAATAGAAAAGTGTTTCAGAAATATTGCGGTCGATCACTTTGTTCAACCCGAAACATATGACCTCATAAGTCATTGCCAATTAACTTAATCACTTGTAATATTGTTTTGAATTACTAGATTAACGGGCACGTACTCTAGGAGTTGTGGGTGCGTACGTACCACTCGCTAAGGTCAAAGCGTTCCGCTTGGAGAGAAGTAGCTATAATAACATTGCTTAAGACGTCGGACCGGCGAAATCTTTAACGCTACCTCCGTCGACCACTCGACTCGACCGGGACAATATCCAGTACAACCCCATTCGACACGACGTTAACAAAAATGCTCCATGCAGAAAAATGCACACACCCCAAATCAGCCACGCTACGTTAATTAATAACTGGTTACACAACACTCGACAGAAATGTTCCAGAATCAGTGCGGTCGATCACGTCTTCACAAACGTAGAGATAAATGCGGCTAGATCTAAGAATAGACACTGTCTGAACCTTTGGCTAACCAGGCTTGAATGCGGTCGTGTGGGTTATAATACCAATCAGGAAGATCATTGCATTCGCCGCACATAATATTATAGGCATCAACCCCAGGCCCACAGCCAGCTTTTCACAATGGGTGGTCTGTGGAGATTGGTCCCATTTTGTTGCCTGATTAAGCCTAATTTACACCCAATTGTATTCATAAAAGCGCAGTGATAGCATGTTGTTAATATAACCGAATTATTTACTCGAAATCCTTCGCCGTGTGTGCAATTGTTTTGAATATGATCATATTAATATAACAAACGAGGCACCGAGGAGTGTGGGTGTGTCCAAGGTACTTTTCAGAATAAACAGTTAAAATGTGACATCTACAATCTGGTTTTCACTCAATTAATACATTATATTTATCTGATCTGATGTGCAAAAGTTCCATAATTTATCATAAAGATAATTAAGTTAGTAAATTAACAAACCTTTCTAAAACATACCCAGTAAATAGAAGATTAGAAAAATTAGAGACCCGGGATAGTGTGAAATCCTTCTGCATGGCTAATTGGATGCAATAGTCACTTGACGCACATTCCTCTAGTGACTGCCCTTTTCACACATGGCATTGGGGACAGACCCCTCAACCATACTCCCACACATTCAGTGATGATCACATAGTAGATAACGGTTTTCCTTTATCATCTGCACAAATCAAGCTTTCTTGGCATTCCTTGTAATGCTTGAACACTATCCAGCAGCTTTTAGGAGGGGCTAACGTTTTTGAGAAACATGGAATACAATTATTAGTGGTTCCCATTTTAAAGATTTTGAGGGAGGTTCACATTTTGGAGAAAGGAGAGTTCACAGATAGGGAGGTTCACGTGAACTCCGTGAACACCCACTGGCTAGGGGCCTGAACCCTGACGACATTGCAACCTACGCCTGTGTTTTGTATTTTAGAGACCATTGAAATGTTGTTTCGTACGGAAGCTTAAACTTTACAGTTAAATTCGAATGACCTGCCCACAACACGTACACACAACTAACCGCAAGTTAACACGTTGCATGGTATGCGTTTTTTGTGTATTTGTATTTTGCTATGTACGTGTTTATATAACCTAGAGAGGTAAGTCTACACCAGTTCAACACAGAACTGGTTGTTGATAGAATACGTATGCACATAACGCACGATTTGTTTGCAGTACGTGTGACCTAATACTGTATGATTTGTAAAAAAATACCCATAACTATACCATTGTAGAAAGCAATATAAAGTCCTCATTTGAAATATTGCACACGCACACACGCGCGCGTACGTGCAAATGTGCGTTTAGGTTTCCCTATGTGGATGTTGATCGTCCTGTCCTTCGGTTGCACAAGCAGCAGCAACCAAGGATACAGAAGGAGAACAACACCAGGCCTGCCATACATAGATAAACCATCCAAACAATTGGCAATGGTTTTCAAGTCCTATGTCATACCAGTGTACCACAAACCTATCAACACACTGAGATCACTGCTGGTACACCCGAAGGACAGGGCGGAAAAGGCAGCAAAGTGGGATATGGTATATGATATTCAATGCCCAGTGACTATGTGGTTAGCACTATATAGGAGAAATAAGAATTAAAGAACAGCGATCATGTCGCCAACCCCTCTCTAAGTGAACACAAACTGAACACGGGCCACAAATGTTCAATGAAATACCATGAGGAGAACTGGCACAGAAGAAGATAAAGGAGGCAATCAATATATACAGAGGGAAACCTATATTGAATCGCGATGTCGGCCAGGAGCTCCCACCAGTCCTTCTCTGGCTTGTGTCGCATGATAGTGATCATGTGACTCACCCGTTACTTCATTCTGCTGAAGAAGACCGCAGGGTGCGGTTGAAATATTACAGAACGGAATCCAAGTTTCTTGTGAGGTAATCATGTCTAATATTCATAAACAAGAAACCAGATCATCAATCCATTCAAGGAAGTATCATCAACTCTCGCCTTTTTCAGAACCCCGCAGCTGGTCATTGTATCTGTTCATGAAACATTTATATTGTGCATGCCAGTCCCCTGCATGATCAACGAAACTAAAGAAGACATACTCCTATGTTGACGATCCTAGGGAAAGAAAGGTGTCTTTTTACAAATAAAATGCTTCGTTCGTATGATTGGGAATAATATTGGAAGCGTAACATTTCCTTGACCACCTTCGCCTTGATGGGAGCATTGTCAGAATTCAGAAGTTGTAGAAACATGTGAACATTAAGCTGGTGGAACTCGCAGTGTTCTGGTCATCGGTTATGGTTATCTACTATCTACTCTAACTTATATTGTCTGGCTGGCAGCCACGGGCCATTCGCCAGAATTGCGAGGCTATGCTGTCCAATTTCATACACATCAAGGTGAAATTATTAAACAAGCCGTAGCTGGAGCATAACCTTCGATGGGCTCGCACGGTACATACAAACCAAGAATATAAGGGTCTTGTTGATGTCATGCAGCATCACCAATGTAATTTAATTTATGACTAGAAAAATACATTTATGCGTGCACCTGATACAAAATAGTTTTGACGTACAAACGTATCCTCTCCAATCGTCGTTTTTAAAGTACATATTAATTCTTTTGGAAAGAGTCGGGTTGGGGTCGTTGTGATGAAATTCTATGAAAAAGGGACAATCGCGCAAAACAGTTTGAGAACCACGATTTATCGTTGGACCCTGTGACAGTGTCTGGCCCTTTGATTACCCAACGCTAACGAGGCTTCAATGCACTGACTGGTATAGTCCAGTTCGTGCGGATTAAAAGACAAATAAGGAAGTTTGCTAAACTACGGAAGTTCAACAACTACAGTTGAGTACCAACGCAACGCACATTAACCACAAGTTAGCGCGTTGTTTCGTTTGCGTGGTGCGTCTTTGTTTGGCTATGCAGGCCCGTAGCGTGATTGATTTTTGGGGATACAGTATAAATACTAAGCTTAAGCCAGGATCCCAGAAAACTGTAAAAGTGTTCAGCAACAATAATCCGTGGTTCACCAGTGACCTGAAATTCAAGCTGAAAGAGAAAGAGGATGCTTTCAAGAGTGGAAACCTTGCACTATACAAGAAGGCCAGGTACGATGTCAAAAGAGCAATACATGGAGCAAAGTCTGACTACAGGAGAAAGCTGGAAGGCCAGTTCCTTTCAAAACGACACCCGCGCTCTCTGGAAGAGCCTACAAAGTGTTAATAGTTACAAGCAGAAGCCCTCCACTCCTGGCTTCGATATTCTGCAACGCCAGACAACCTCAACAACCTTTACGTCCGCTTCGACCGTCAGAATTCGACGCCTGTCTCGGTCAATCCGCCCGACCCTGCCGTGCCATTCCCTCCTCCCTTTACCGTGCAAGAACATGAGGTGAGGAAGGTCTTCAGGTAACAAAGCAGCAGGAAAGCAGCTGGTCGTGAGAATGTTTCCACCTCCACACTGAAACAATGCGCTGATGAACTGGCTCCCGTATTCACAGAACTGTTTAACTCCTCACCCCATCAGCACACTGTTCCTGTCTGTTTCAAGGCAGCAACTATCATCCCTGTTCCGAAGAAGACCAAGCCGAACGACTACCGCTCCGTGGCCCTGACGTCAGTGGTAATGAAGGTGCTGGAACGATTGGTTCTCAAGTACCTGAAATCAATTATTGATCCATTGCTTGACCGATTTCAGTTGGTATATCGCGAAAATATATATATGTTGAGGATACTGTCTCTCTCGGCTTGTTTTATGTTCTCCAGCATCTCGAGGGTCCGGATACTTACGCAAGGATCTGTACTTTCTGAGGAGGTTGAGAGCATTTGGTTTGGACAGTCTGATCATGTGGAATTGTTATAGTGCTGTGGTCGAGAGTGTTCTCACCTTCTCGATCACAGTATGGTTTGGTTCTATCACTGTCAATGAAAGGCTCAGGTTGAACAGAGTTGTAAAAAACTGCTTCTAGAATAATCGGCAGAGATCTTCCCAGCCTTGAATCCATATATAAGCAGCGCCCGTTAAGAAGAGCCGGTTTCATCTCCCAGGACCCACCCCATCCTGCCCTTGACCTATCTCATCCTCTCCCATCCCGTCGCCGGTTCAGGTCCTTCAAAACCAGGACCAGCAGGTTCAGCAACAGCACTTACCCCCTAGCCGTCCTAGCCCTATCAAAACATTAGAGAGTACCGACGTTTTTTAATTACGAAAATATATTTTTACATTGCATAGATAATTATGTATATCGCTGTTTTAAAGTTTCGCTTTTTATGTGGAATTATTGTATGGGATAAAGTAATTTTAATAAGAGTTAGAGGAAATTTATTTTTAAGAAAGTATTAACTGTGCATGATGATGTTAGGTATCGTTTTATTACTAATAGTAGTATATTTAAATGTAATGGTTTGCTGCTTGTGAGTGCATTGATATGAATACGTGCTTGTATGACCCGACGTCACATGATCACACTTTCCAATGTTTTTATTGTATTGATTGCAGTAACAACACATGGCAATAAATGTATCTTATCTTATCTTATCTACAGTTTCTGACCCCACACCCTCTTGACGCTACCAAAAACTACCAACTTTACGGTACCCCACCATCATCTCAACCCTTATGGTCTATTTCCAATGTGCAAACACCCCCTTCGCACCTTTAGTCTTCGGGCCTACTATGTGTGCATGTCTATTTATCTACAGAACCTAGCGAGATAGAGAGAGAGGGAAAGAGAGAGAGAGAGAGGGGGGGGGGAGAGTGCGTGCATACGTGTATGCGTGCATGCGTGTGTGTATGTATGTGCATGTGAATGCATATGTATGTGCGTGAATGTGCATGAGTATATAATGCGTGCGAACGCGCCGTGCGATCCATTGCGTAATGGCTACCAAAGCGGCAGGAAACGAATCAAGACCTATAACCCTTACTTCCATCCGGAATCTCCTGCTCTCATTGCTGTAAGATATGCAGCTCAAGCATCGGGGGTCTGTGTCGCCTCACGTCTATAGAATTCGTAAGTGAGTCTTTTTGACAGACGCTGAACCATCTTTATTCAACACAAACTTGACATTGACATCACATGTCGTATCCCATCATGCTTTGGGATAAATGCAAACATGAAGTATGGTGGCCGATATTGGCTGTTGCTACACCTCCCACCGAGTATATTGAACATCATATACGTAGAAACAATAACACTGAAAGTCAGAATGAATTACGTGTGTATGACATAACCGTTGTCTGATTAGTAGTTAACATTAAAAGTGAACTTTAATTAAATGTCTGAACAACTATTAGTGTTCATGATTCTGACTAGTAGAAGTAATGCACTTTACAAGTCTAAACGCTTCGGTGGTTTCACCGTTCTCCCCGACCGAGTCACCCTTTCAGGTGCCGCTGGTTCAGAGCAGGACGTGAAGCACTCTTCGTTGGTGTAGCTGACAGCTGCATCTCAGCAGCGGGTGTCGCGAGGACAGCAGTTGTAGCGAAGTGTGCAGGCAGTGTCCGCTGACCGTCGGAGTCGTCACCAGCGCGAGACCCTGTAGTCTGCACCAGCGCTCTACGGTTGCGACGCACAGTGCCGAGGTCGGTCTTCACCAAGTACGATCGTGGCTCAGGTGTTCGACTCACAACTAGACCTTGGCGATTTTGGTCTCGGATCCAAACTGGATCGCCTGGCTGTAGCGTCGGCAAGTCACGCGCTTTGTGTCGCAAGTTGAAGGTATGCTGCTGGTCGGAACGACGCAAGCTCTCCTTCTTTTGCAGGGATTCGTCGCCAGGACCCCTCTGTTTCAGTGTGCTGGGAAGGACGGGTAGCAGAGTGCGAAGTCGTCGTCCCATAAGCATTTCTGCCGGAGACAGGCCATTCTGAAGCGGCGTCGATCTGTACGCCATGAGAGCGACGTGTACGTCTTCGTTCCTCTTCAGAAGCCCCTTCATCGTGCGCACTGCCCGTTCTGCCTCTCCATTCGATTGAGGGTATCGCGGAGAGCTCGTCACATGCACAAACCCGTAATGCATTGCGAACTGACGAAAGGTCGCTGCACTGAATTGAGGGCCATTGTCCGAAATGATGATGTCGGGAATACCATGTGTTGCGAAGATCTCCTTCAGCACGTGCACTACGCTCTCCGACGACATGTCGTCGAGACATTTGCTCTCGATCCACCGCGAGTAGTAGTCGATCACGATGAGACTCACTTTCCCACGGAGTTCGAACAAGTCCATCGTAAGCCTCTCCCAAGGACGAGATGGGAATGACGAAGTCATCAATGGTTCAGTTGGCACCGGTCGATCTTTCGCACACGTTACGCACTTTGAGACCATTGCCTCGATCATCGCTGACAGACCCGGCCACCACACAGATGCACGCGCTCTGGCCCGACATTTCGTTATGCCCTGATGCCCTTGGTGGAGACAGTCAGGGACGTCTAGTCTCAATGCTCGAGGAATGACGATGCGTTCGTCATATAGGAGAATGTCATCAACGATCGCCAGATGGCTCCTGCTCTCCCAGTATTGACGTAGTAGCGGCTGGTTTGGCATATATGCAGGCCATCCATGAAGACAGTATTCTCGGATTTTACTGCATTCCTCGTCTACTTTCTGCTCGTCGACTATTTCCCGTAGGCGTTTGTTCGTTGCCGGGAGAATGTTCACCGTCTGTTGTGCGAACGCTTCGACTTCTGCGACAAACAGTTTGTCGTCTGATGCGGGCGCTTCTACCGGCGCACGCGAGAGTGCATCGGCTGTTGTTTGATGCTTTCCCGGCACGTACCGGACGTACGGTGCGAATCGCATCAGCCGTAGGCGAAACCTTTGTATCCTTGGCGGCATTTTGCATAGTTCGGTGGTGTTCAACAATGGCACTAACGGACGATGATCTGTCTCGAGTGTGAGCCGTAACCCAAGCACGTACTCGCTGAACTTTTCACATGCCCAAGTCGCTGCCAAGGCTTCCTTCTCGATTACCGCGTAGCGTTTCTCAGTGTCACTCAGCGATCGCGACGCATAGCAAACTGGACGACGCTTGGTGTCATCTTGCACTTGTAGCAGGACCGCCCCAATGCCTGTCGACGAGGTGTCTGCTGCAATGATTGTGGGACGTTTTGGGTCGTAGTGGGCGAGTGTCTCGGGCGCGACCAGGGCGTCTTTCACTCGCTGGAATGACTTCTCCTGTGCGTCACCCCACAACCAGACATTGTCGCTGCGCAGTAGTTGGCGTAGCGACTCATTGTACTCAGCCAGCCCTGGGATGAACTTTCCCATCTGATTTACCATGCCCATGAAACGTTGCAGTTCTTTGACCGTCGTTGGAGTCGGACAATGTGTGACTGCTGTCGTTTTCCGCGGGTCGGCCTGAATGCCGGAGCCATCGACAATGTGACCAAAGAGCGTTATAGAGCTCCTGGAGAACTCGCACTTGTTTGTGTTCAGTGTGAGTCCAGCCTCCTGAAGGCGACCAAGAACGGCTCTCACACGTTTGTTATGCTCTGTTTGATCTGTGGCGTGAATGAGAATGTCGTCCATGTGACATATGACTCCCTCGAGTCCTTCCAGAATGATCGACATTGTTCGTTGGAAAATCTTCGGAGCGGAGCTGATCCCGAATGGTAGCCGGTTGAAGCAGTAGCGACCATGTGGTGGGATGAAAGTCGTCAGCAGTCGCGACTCGTCGTCAAGCGGAAGCTGCCAAAAGCCGCTGTTGGCGTCAAGCTTCGAGAAGACTTTTCTGCTGCCCAACTTTGCAAGGCTTTCGTCCACTGATGACATCGGGTGTATCTCTCGCTGTACTGACTTGTTCAGTTGCGTCAGATCTACGCAGATCCGCACGGAGCCGTTTGCTTTCTGGACAGGAACCATGCCGGAGCACCATCTTGTCGGCACGGTCATCGCCGATATGATCTCCTGTCGCACCATCGACTCAATCTCAGATTTTATTTGTGGAAGTAGAGGATGGGCGATTTTCCTTGCAGTGTACAAACAGACTGGTGTGGCGTCTGCGCACAGCGTGATGTGATGTTCGGTTCTCAGTTTACCGATGCCTTTGAAGAGAGAGCTGTACTCGGTAGTTTGGTTTCTGACCCCTTGTTTCTTGGACGTTGTCGACACGTGCGACCAAGTCAAGACCGACACACGCTCGCCTACTGAGTAGAGAATACTCTTGGTGTCTAATGACGTACACCAATTCATCGAGTGATTTGTTACGATAGCGCAGTTTTGCCTTGATCACTCCCATTACTGGGAGAAGTGTGCCAGCCGGACCACGTAGTGCTTGCTTTGTCGGTAGCAGCTTTTTTGCATTAAGCCATGCCTCTTGATCGCTTACCACAGAGACAGCTGCACCCGTGTCTAGTTTGAACTTTGTGGCGTGACCATTGACCTCCACCTCAGCTGACCAGTGTTCTGTGTCGTCTCGTGCCCCAACATAACCGAGGTACGGCAAGTCGACACACTCGAGCTGTTGCACTTCGTTGACCCGGTTTGACGGTTGTTTCACACCTCGACAGACAGAGTAAAAGTGTCCTTTCTTTTGGCAATTGCGACAAATAGCTTCTCTTGCAGGGCATTGTTGTCGACCATGTCGACTGCGGCCACACCATTTGCATGTGTTGTGTGTGCCTGTTGTAGCAGAATTTGTTTTTGCGTTGTTGTAGTTCTTAGGTTTGTGCTTTGTACCGGCTTTGAGATAGTTTATTGGGTGAGACGGTTTGACAAAATCAACAGTTTTGCTAGCAACAATGTTCTCTCTAACAAATTCTCTATTTTGTTTTCTTGTCTCTGCTTGTCTGCTAGTTTCTATCGCTTTTTTCAGCGACAGATCGGACGTCCCTTGTAGCGTATCAGATAAAGCATCACTGAACACGCCTACGACGATTCGATCCCTGATTAGATCCTCTCGCAGATTGCCGTAGTCGCAGAATTCTGACAGCTTGTACAAGTCTTGTATAAAGGTGTCAATCGATTCACTCGGTGACTGAGTTCTTTTATTGAACCTCGCACGCTCACAAATGACGTTTCGTCTTACCTTGAAGTATTCGTTCAGCGCCATCTTCACATCGTCATACGCATCGGTTTCTTCGTTTACCGTCAGCGTAGACAGTATATCGTCTGCACAGTCCCCCATACTGTAGAGTAGGATGCTGACTTGATCTGCATTTGGCTTATTTTTCAGCCCTGATGCTACTCTATAGCGTTCGAACCGCTTTAGCCACTTAGGCCAAAGTTCAGTCTGTTGAGGGCTATTTGCGCCATCGAACTTTCCCGGCAGTGGAATGTCAAGCTGGATGCCAGAGGGCGCAATATTCTGCGCTGGCTGAACCGTAGGATTCTCCCCTGGTATGCTCATGTTTACCTTGTGGGTGTTTTAGAACCCGCTGCCGCCATATAGAATTCGTAAGTGAGTCTTTTTTGACAGACGCTGAACCATCTTTATTCAACACAAACTTGACATTGACATCACATGTCGTATCCCATCATGCTTTGGGATAAATGCAAACATGAAGTATGGTGGCCGATATTGGCTGTTGCTACAACGTCCAACAATCGACCCTTTGCACGCAGACGCCATCTTCGGTTGCAGAGACTGTCGATGATAGGTTTGAAACATATATTTCTACATAAGTCGTTCCATTTCCTTATTATTCTAATCTACTTCCTTCGTATCCTCTTTGGAATGCCGGGATACGTAACCATGGCCGGTATCTGTGACGTCAAATCATAACATCACGCTTCCGGTATTGCTGTAAAAATCCTTTCTACTGGAAGGAGCTCAGCAAATTTCCAAGCAGAGGCTCTCTTCCGGTCGCGAGCTCCCTTCAAGAGAGAAGCTGAAAGGAGCTCGCGACCAGAAACGAGTCGCTTTTTGAAGGAAGCTGTTACGGTCGCCGCGGTCCTCCTCCGACACCAACTCCCAACAAACATCATACTACGGTACTTAATTGAGTCATGCCATATATAATGTTGCTGCACGCCTGAACTGGTTATTTTACCCATAGACGTGATTGACTTTGACCACATCTAATTCAATATTGGGCTTCCTATTTAAAAAAGTATACGTCCTAGCTGATACTGTTTTCCGTCATTTCGGGTTGTATTACTTTTAATAAACTTGTGGTTGATCTAAAGATGTGCGCCATTGAATGCTGATGTTGATATACTCGGCATTCATGTTTCTAACGTGATCGATTTGAACTTTATTAACAATATACTGGTAGTGCTACACATAACGGTCATTACCTTGACCGTCAGGATTTGACCTTGACATCATGGAGACAGAAGGAGGCATTTATTTTAGCACAGCATGATCTGATCTAGCAACACATTATAAATAGCTCCAAGGTCAGTTGTTTTGGCAAAGTATAGCTATTTTAGGCAAACAACATGTGACCTTGATCTTGAGTGATGATGTAAAACTCTTCCGTCGATCAGACATACCCAAAACTATCATAATGCATACA
>CM034541.1:14498412-14509014 GCA_020002185.1 Paraescarpia echinospica
TATACAGGATGTTGAACGCCCCAAACGACAGGTTATAAAAAGTGCTCAATAACTAAATTCCGGTAAGTTAATTGGATGGTATAACCGGCGTCGTATTGTTGCGCACACACGCACACACGCACACACGCACGCACGCATGCACGCGGTTGGTTCTGTGTTGGTTTTAGGCATGCACGCACATACACACACGCATATATACACAGCACACGTACACACACATGCACACACGCACACACGCGCACACGCACACACGCACAAACGCACACACGCACACACGCACACACCCACACACCTGCACACGCGCACACGCGCACACGCGCACACACGCACACACGCACACAAATGTATCTACAACCTTTTTAACTAATCTTAGTTGGGTAGATATTTATTGTAGGGTCACCTCTTCTTAACATAAGTGACACATATATATATTCACACACGCAACATCTTTCGCCAACATGCACGCACGCACGCAGGTACGCACGCACGCACGCACGCTATCTGTTGTTCTCGATTGATACCAGTTAAATTAACACAAAGGCTACGCCTACAAAAATCAACAATAACCTGTAACGAAAACATGAATCCATAGATGTTAACAGTATCGCTTTCGGGCGGGAAATCCCGCTTGTTATTGCCGGTCCCGCCTTCCCGCTTTTCTGTGAAAATGTCCCGCTTTTTTATACATTTCGCCTCCGAAAAATCTACTTGCATACAAGGACAGTCTGGTCTAGTTCTGAGGTGAGATGGGGAAGCTGGTGGCAGGAGGTGAGCCGCGATTTCCCCATCTGTCCCATCTTATGAAGATGCTGCTTGTTGTGCCCTCAGGCGACGCGAGCAGTGAGAAAGTATTTTCTCAGGTGCGGAAGATTGTCACCAGCTTTCGCTCTGAGCTGGGTCGGGATACTCTGCGTGCATTGCTCAGTGTAAAGTGGAACAGTGATGACTGCGCAGCTGACTTCCAGTGCACTGCGAAGCTTCTACGCTGTGCCAAGTCAGCGACCTACAGTTACAATCAGGGACACTGCAGCAAGTGACTGCACCTGTGATAGCTGTTTGATATAGTTAGCGTATCGCAATATAGGGCTAATAATTGGTCACAATGAATCCCTGTCTTTCCTATTTGTTTTTTTGCATGGCTGGAACGATTTCACATTGAAACTTTTATTGTGTGATTATTAGTGCTATTTTATTGCGCAAATGTCGTTTCCTTTTAGAATTGGTGTTCGCGCACTCTCTCACTTTTTCGTGAGCTGATGTGAATCATACATGTGCACACAGGAATATGTAAAACACGATGGATAGGGCCTATAGAAAATAATGGGAAAATACCTTGTAAAGATATAGCAAATATGATTTCAATTATTGTCACATGAATCGGAGTGCAATCATGTTCCATACATTATTGATCCGTTTTGCAATTTTCCCATTTCCCCACAGGTACGTTACGCCAAATCTCGCTTTTAACTGCATCTATGTGTTACATGTTGCAGGAAAGGAAGCATCATCGTTGATTTCGTACTTCGCTACGCTGGAAGCATTAGTGTAAAAATGAAGGACTCCATACGCACGGCTCTAGAAAAAGCCAGCAGTCTAAAAAGCATGGGCGCCGAGTTCAAGGGTATCAGATTCTGCGGTAAGTTCCTTAAGCGGCATAAGAAACGGCAACATATAGGGTGTTCGTAAGTGTCCTACTGCCAAAATGTACCTTAGGTATCAGTGCATTTCCAGAACGAATATTCGAGTTATCTATAACGACAATGTTGTTTTGATTTGACATATTATAATACTGGCTTAGGTAAAAATGGCGGTAACATACATGTAGAGTGAGGAAACATGTCAACCTTCCCTGTCCCTTTACGAATGTTTCCTTTATTGGTATATTTTTGGCGACGAACGGACGTAAATGATTTTGTTAAAGTTAATTAAACATAATGTACTAATTAATTAATAGGAAGTAAACATGTCAATAAAACTAAGTTAGGTTGGTTTTAATTAAGCTAATTAACATAGCGAAATAACAATTGAAATGGATCTTATGTATACAATGAGGTGTTGACGTTAACATTGCTTAATTGCTTAAGTACACATAACTGTAAACCAAAATAAGTAATTGTATTGTTTAATACCAGAAACTTTAACAATACAGCTGCACTACACTTCTGACTATTAATCAATCTGGCAAATAAAAATGTTAAACATTCAAGAAGAACGATCACATTGCAGGTATTCGTCTAATTCTCATGTATATGATATTTATTATTTTATTAACAGAGAAGGAAAGACTATCTGCGACAACAGTTTCACCTTCAAATGTCGAAACTGGCTGGACAAATGTATCTTCCGTCACACAAGTGATACGGACGGAGAAGATAGACGCAACAACAATTATGGATAACACGCCAGACGGAACAACAGCAGAGAGTATGGCAACTACAACTGTTGGTGAATCAACTACAACTGTTGGTGAATCAACTACAACTGTTGGTGAATCAACTACAACTGTTGGTGAATCAACTACAACTGTTGGTGAATCGACTACAACTGTTGGTGAATCGACTACAACTGTTGGTGAATCGACTACAACTGTTGGTGAATCGACTACAACTGTTGGTGAATCGACTACAACTGTTGGTGAATCGACTACAACTGTTGGTGAATCGACTACAACTGTTGGTGAATCGACTACAACTGTTGGTGAATCGACTACAACTGTTGGTGAATCGACTACAACTGTTGGTGAATCGACTACAACTGTTGGTGAATCGACTACAACTGTTGGTGAATCGACTACAACTGTTGGTGAATCGACTACAACTGTTGGTGAATCGACTACAACTGTTGGTGAATCAACTACAACTGTTGGTGAATCAACTACAACTGTTGGTGAATCAACTACAACTGTTGGTGAATCGACTACAACTGTTGGTGAATCGACTACAACTGTTGGTGAATCGACTACAACTGTTGGTGAATCGACTACAACTGTTGGTGAATCGACTACAACTGTTGGTGAATCGACTACAACTGTTGGTGAATCGACTACAACTGTTGGTGAATCGACTACAACTGTTGGTGAATCGACTACAACTGTTGGTGAATCGACTACAACTGTTGGTGAATCGACTACAACTGTTGGTGAATCGACTACAACTGTTGGTGAATCGACTACAACTGTTGGTGAATCGACTACAACTGTTGGTGAATCGACTACAACTGTTGGTGAATCGACTACAACTGTTGGTGAATCGACTACAACTGTTGGTGAATCGACTACAACTGTTGGTGAATCGACTACAACTGTTGGTGAATCGACTACAACTGTTGGTGAATCGACTACAACTGTTGGTGAATCGACTACAACTGTTGGTGAATCGACTACAACTGTTGGTGAATCGACTACAACTGTTGGTGAATCGACTACAACTGTTGGTGAATCGACTACAACTGTTGGTGAATCGACTACAACTGTTGGTGAATCGACTACAACTGTTGGTGAATCGACTACAACTGTTGGTGAATCGACTAAAACTGTTGGTGAATCAACTACAACTGTTGGTGAATCGACTAAAACTGTTGGTGAATCGACTACAACTGTTGGTGAATCGACTACAACTGTTGGTGAATCGACTACAACTGTTGGTGAATCGACTAAAACTGTTGGTGAATCGACTACAACTGTTGGTGAATCGACTACAACTGTTGGTGAATCGACTACAACTGTTGGTGAATCGACTACAACTGTTGGTGAATCGACTACAACTGTTGGTGAATCAACTTCAATTGTTGGAGAATCAACTACAACTGTTGGAGAAACAACTATAGCGGTTGGTGAAACAACTATAGCGGTTGAAGAACCAACTACAACGGCTCCAGAAAACACGTCGTCTGCAGGAACAGTGACGACAACACCGGCTGCTTGCCCTACATTCCTTCCGTTGTGTGAACACGACATTGGCGCGGGTCAAACGGTTGTCACTGGTAATTGTTATGGTCTCTCTAAAATGGCCGGAACCATAATCAGTTCGTCATGTGACAACTTGTTTCAGTGTAGGGCCTATGGTAGCGAGTAGTAATTAGGAGATATCGGCACTGGAAATTCAGCATCAAACTTGCCAATTTTGCCATTTTGTTGACGTTTGCTGATTTATTTTTGCTTACCTAAGCAATTATCCTTTATTTCATATTTTAATAACTCACCTCCAGCACGCATGCATATTTACTACTACACCTGAGGGATTATAACACATACAACGAGAACACCGCACTACTGCCTGCCTGTCTTTGTCGTTAATCCTGCAGGCTCGTTAGAATGTGGCACTAACGTTAAAGCATAGGAGTTGCTAAGGGCTCAGGAGATAGGGTTACAAGCAAAATCCAGCGACGGTCGCCGCTAGGGAAAACAATCCAGCTGTCCAGATAAGGGATGCCGCCGACGATCAGTCACCCACTGGCCACCACCTTTACTAGGCGCTCGCAGCTACGGTGGCCTTATTAGAGGGGTTGCTGGCTCGTAGAAGCTTAGATAATGCTATAAATTGCTTAGGTAAGCAAAATTAAGCCAGCAAACGTCAGCAAAATTCGCAAGTTTGATGCTGCATTTCCAGTGCTGATATTTCCTAATTACTACTGTAGCGGATGCCATGGAGGTACAGACGGGAACAACAATGACGGATGATTGTGTTTGGTTTTGTTTGTTTTTATAAAATTATGACAACAATAGGATATTAAAATGCAATAATACAAAAAATTGCATGCGCACTTAACATAAAT
Organism: Paraescarpia echinospica; assembly: GCA_020002185.1. Taxonomy (NCBI): domain Eukaryota; kingdom Metazoa; phylum Annelida; class Polychaeta; order Sabellida; family Siboglinidae; genus Paraescarpia; species Paraescarpia echinospica. Next base: position 14,503,186 of record CM034541.1, read on the forward strand.
TACATAGGCCACGTAACAAACAAAACTACAGTATAAAACCTGCAGTATTATCGTTATGTTAAGTATCCTACCAACACATTGTTACAGAATAATTAGATTTAACATGATTTAACAAGATTGCCATCCAGAAAATTACTCTGGATGGCAGGTGGACAAGGAAGCCTTTTGGCTTATCGAGAGTCCAATACTTTTTATCTACATGTATCCCGCCTTTTTAAGGTGTGTGTCGATTTTATTTTTAAACATATTCACGCTACTAGCACCAACACAGTCGGGAGATAATCTGTTCCATTCATTTACAGTCCTTTGTGAGAATGAGAACTTTCTTATATCTAATCTACACTGCTCCTTTACTAATGTAGCTTCATGTCCTCTGGTCCTTCTATTTTTCTTAACTGAGAAAAAAATGTTTCTATCAATATTTTCATAACCATTCAATATTTTAAACACTTCTATGTGATCTCCTCTCAATCTCCTGGTCTCTAATGTTGTTAAACCACATTCTTTTAGGCGTATTTCGTAACTAAGATCCCTCAGATTTGGTATCATTTTAGTCGCTCTCCTCTGTACTCTTTCTAGCATATCTATGTCCTTCTTGCGATATGGCCTCCATGCTTGTATACAATATTCTAAATGAGGCCTCACTATTGTTTTGTACAGCGGTACTATTAATTCTTTTTTCTTATACGCTATATTTCGCCTAATTAATCCAAGGATTTGATTTCCCTTTGACGCTGCAATTCCGCACTGCTCTGAAACCTTCATATCAGCACTAATGGTTAACCCCAAGTCCTTTTCTTTTACAGTAGTACTTAGAACAGTACCCCCCATTTTATATTTTACCTCTTCATTCCCATGACCTGTGTGGAGGCATTTACATTTCCCAAAATTGAACAGCATTTGCCACTTTTCAGACCATTTGATCAACCTATCAAGATCATCTTGTAAATGCTGTCTGTCTCCATCACTTTTAATCCTTCTAAACACTTTTGTATCATCCGCAAATTTTAACACCTTGCTTGTTATATCATCGTCCAAATCATTGATATATATTAAGAATAATATAGGTCCTAGTACTGATCCCTGTGGTACCCCACTCAATACCGATTTCCAGTTTGAAGCCTCCCCATCAACTACTACACGTTGTCTTCTGTCATTCAGCCATTTTCTATCCAGTTTATTATACCATTTCCTATGCCATGGGCCTTTAGCTTAAGGAGTAATCTTTGATGTGGTACTTTGTCGAAAGCTTTTTGAAAATCTAAATAGATGATATCTACTGGTGATCCCTCATCTACCCACCTAGTGATGTCTTCCAAAAAACATAACATATTTGTTAAGCATGACCTCGCTTTTAAAAAGCCATGTTGAGATGGGTTTATCAAGTTATGTTTAACAAGAAAATCCACCATGTGATCTTTAATTAGTCTTTCTAATAATTTGCAAATCACTGATGTTAAACTCACTGGTCTATAGTTCTCTGACTTGTTTCTCGAACCTTTTTTAAATAACGGTATAATGTTTGCCTCTTTCCATTCTAAAGGAACCACTCCTTCTTCTAATGACAAATTGAAAACTGTTGCAAGCGGTACGCTAATTTGTTCTACAATTTCCAATAGTAGTTTGGGCGGAATCCCGTCCACTCCAGGTGATTTATTATCCTTCATAGCCCTTATTTTCTTAGCTACCATTTCCGAGGTTACAACTAACTGTCCTAAATAGTCTGAATCTGCCCCCTTGAACTTAGTCTCTGGTACTGGCAGTGAACTAATATCTTCCATGGTAAACACTGAACTAAAATACTCATTCAGGTCTTCTGCCATTCAAAATCCCTCTGATATTGTATTTCCAGCACTATCTTCTAGAGGACCGACCTTATCCTGAACTTTCTGTTTGCTTCGAATATACGCATAAAAACTCTTACTGTCATGTTTTATATTACTAGCTAATTTTTTTTCATAGCTTCTCTTTGAATTTCTAATTTCAGCTGTAGCTTGATTAAGTGCTTCTTTATAAATGTTGTAGTCTTCATCATTTCCAGTACATCTATATGACTTCCACATCATTTGTTTATACTTAATTTTTCTAATGGCTTCTTTCGATAAGTGTTTCTTTTTGGACCGTTTTCCTTGTTTTTGAAGGGTACAAATTTATCGACTATACACTTAATTTCACTCTTTAATACATTCCAGCATTCTGTTGCCGTCTTATTTTTCAGTGTGTTATTCCAGTCTATCTTTGCTAAATATTTCCTCATGTCCTTATACCTTCCTTTGTGGAAATTTCTCCTATACTGCTTTTTACTATTCCTTTCTGAGTTTACTTTGATGGTAAAATGTATCTGGTTGTGATCACTACTCCCCAGTGGCTCACATATCTTGACATTGTCAACTAATTCTTTCTGTGAGGACAAAACTAAGTCTAACACATTCTCTTCCCTGGTTGGTTCTAGCACATGTTGAGAAAGGAAACTATCTTGTACTAAAACTAAAAACTTGTGGTCCTCACTCCCCATACTCTGTAGAGATTTCCATTGTATATGCCCATGGTTAAAGTCCCCCATAATAATACAGTTCCGTTTGCTTGCTTCCCTTATAGCGTTTTGTATTTTTTCATTCTCTTCTATGCTTATGTTTGGACTTCGATAAACTAACCCAACTGTTAACGTTGAGTTTCCTGTAACTATTTTACACCAAACAGCTTCTTCGCAATCTGCTTCTCTTTCTAATTTTATTTCATAAGCCTGGATAGATTCTTTAATATATAAAGTAACTCCACCTCCCTTTCTTCCTATTCTATCTTTCCTAAACATTACATATCCTGTTAGTCCCAATTCGGCATCTGATATATCAGTGGTGGCCCACGATTCAGTTATACCTATTATGTGAGGATCAATATCTTCTACCATAATGTTTAGTTCACTTCTTTTGTTTACTATGCTCCTTGCATTTAAACAAATGCATTTATATCCTGATTCAGAACAGTTTTCCAGGCTGTTCTTTGCCGATTTATTTCTGCTGTCTTTATCTATGCCTCCAGTTTCAGGCTTCTCTGTGAATCCCCCCTGCGAATCTAGTTTAAATAGATGCAGCCTGTCCCACTGTCAACAGATTGCAGCAAGTTCTCTGAGAAAACTGCTGCCCCCTTTCCACTTAGATGGAGGCCATCTCTTATGTACATATCTTCCCTCCCAACAAAGTATCCCCATAAATCTACGAATCCCACCCCCTCTTCTTTACACATCTGCTCAACTAGTGCGTTGATCGCCATCCTCTTGCGGTTTCTATATGTCGGCCCCCTTCCTCCCATTACTGGCAACATTCCTGAGAGGATAATCTGTTCTACTCTTGTCTTCTTTAACTTCTTCACTAACTGTCTGTACTTCTGAACTATCCCAGTTGTTCCCTCCCTCTCTGCGTTATTTGTCCCTACATGTACTAGTATAGACCCTCCCTTGCCATGCCCCAGTACCTTCTCTACCCTTTCAGTTACATGTTCTATCCTAGCCCCCGGTAGACAAACAACGACGTCCTCCCCTCGCTTAGAGTCTTATCTGTCTTTCTCATAATCGAATCGCCCATAAACACCCTCTCTTTCCTCATTGCCCCCTCAATCACTGCCTCAGTGTAGCTCTTTCTACAGTTTGCATCTGTCTGGTTGTAATCTTGTTCCCCTGTCTTCTGCTCTCCCGTCACAATCTCGTCCGTTCCATTCTTTCCTGACGCTGTTTCTCTTGTCACCTTTCTTCCTGTCATCGTCCCTCCCGGCTTCTCTTCTGTCACATGTACTCTCACTTCCTTTCTTCCCGTCATCTTTCCTCCCATTGCATTTCCTTCTCTCCTCTCCCGTCTCTTTTTCCCTCCTACCTCTTTCTCTACGGTCACTTTCTCTCCTGCCACCTTCACACCTGCCACATTTCCTGCCGTCGATCCTCCACTTTCTTCCCCTCCGATCACCTTCCCTCCTCTCAGTCTCCTTTCCTCGGTCTTGTTGCCACTACTCTGCTCCTTCAGTTTCACGGTATTCCCAACTTTATCCCTGTCGTCTCTCTCCATTCCATCTGTCTCCTTGCTGATTCTCATCTCCATCCCCTTCACAATATCTACCAACCTAGCTACCTCTTTCTCCAGACATTTCACCTTCCAACACCCCACGCACTGAAAGGTGAATCCCTCTTCCTTGGTTTCTGTCCATGACTTCGTACAGCCGGATAAGGCAAAATCTACCCAACTGTGGCAGTCGTCGCACACCAAGTGTCTCTTTGCCTTGACTTGCCGCTTGCAGGGCGCCATATCAGAATTTATTTAATAATAATAATCTAATTAGCTATTTAAAATAGTTTTGTCAACTGTGTTTACACTATTCACTGTCTATGTAGTCTTTAAGAAGACTGTTTTCTGTGCACAAATGTTACACTTTTCGTAAGATTGCGTACGCTAGACTGCCTAATTTATTTAGGTTATACAGCGCCCTAGCGAGTTTTAATTAATGTTGTTCTCTCATATCGCTCACTAACCTGTCTGGAAGCAACTATAGCTTAACAAACGATCCTGACACAATAGGTTCCGTAAGCAACCAGCTTTTCTCGCATTAAATGATCTTCTTTGTGATAATTTAGCTCAACGAAGAGTAGAAGTTAATAATAGTTATGTTGAACCAAGTTATATGTTACTTACCAAATAATTTTAGAACTTATCCATTGTTTAATACACACTTCGTCGCATTAAATATTGTAGCATTTCGCGGTTACATGAAACTGGTTTACTATGATATTCTAAAGTTAACCGATCGTAATATAGAAATATATGAACACTACCAGCATGCCCTATTGAATGCATACAACTGTGCATGGGGGGTTCATCAGTCAATTTTGGCATTCATGAACGGGCTCATTGGACCCCGCACTGACTGACTCGTATGTGCTTGGTCACAAATTTACATGCAAAACGAGTTTTATCGAAAATTAGAAAAGTAATTGTCAAGAACTGTTTCACGCATTGACAGAAAGTGTATCCCTCTTTATAAATAAGCCACGAACAACAATATTGCATTAGCTATGGTATATGTAGCAAAAAAGAAACAAAACATGAAATATTTAATCTCAAATATTTTCAATTAAACCATAAAACGGTAAATTGTTTGTGTGTTGTGATGTGTTGTGTTGTGTGTGTGCGTGTGTGTGTGTGTGTGCGAGCGTGAGTGTGTGCGAGCCAGGGAGTGAGTGAGTGAGTGAGTGAGTGTGTGTGTGTGTGTGTGAGTGTTTGCGTGAGTGTGTTTGTGATTGCGTATGTGCGTATATGCGTGTATGCACACTTGCACACATTACCTCGGACTCCTGTTGTAGTTGTCAAGATTGACTGTGGTGACGATTCCGTCGTCATCCATGGTAAATCTATCCACGGTTCACCAGCGGATGTTTCTTGTTCTGGTGTTTGTTTTGGATCTTGTTCTCGTGTTTGTTCTGGGTCTGGTTCGGCTGTTGGCGTTGTCGTCTTCGGAGGTGCTTCTGTAGACGTCACAAGAGGCTCTGCTGTGTTCAACGCCATTGCTGTCGTTGATTCTGCTGTCAATGTTGCAGTGGTTGCACGAAGGGTTGACACACCAATCGTTTCGTGTGGTACCGCTGTCGAGGACACAATGTATGTTTATCTTTGTTCAGTTGTTGTTATTGTTGCTTCTTTTGTTGCTGTAGTTGCTGGTGTTACTGTTGTTGTTATTGTTGCTGCTGCTGTAGTTGCTATTGTTGTTGTCATTTGATTTAAAACACTAACGTGTTAAATCATATACGTTTGGTGAAACAGTAGAGCAATACAAGCAATTGAACATTTT
>CM034541.1:14510014-14575423 GCA_020002185.1 Paraescarpia echinospica
TCATACCCACAACTTGTTTTTGGTTGCATATTAGCTATTGTTTTAGATATAGTTTCTTCGTCAATACTTTTAAAATTAAATGAATTACTGTACTGCTCATTCAGATAATATCTGTAAGTTCTATTAGTAGGATTGCTGATTTGTTTGGTCAAATTTGAGCCAATAGTGGTAAAGAATGTATTAAATGTGTTTGCAATAATCGTTTTGTTTGTTATAATTCCGTCATTATATATAAACGATTTAGGGAAAGTTTTCTTTTCTTGTGTTCTGGACAGAATATCGCTTATAGTTTCCCAAGTTTTTTTAATATTATTTTTGTAATTATTAAAAGAAGATTCATAATGCAGTTGTTTGGCTGTTTGTATACTTTTTTTAAGTATGCTATTATACGTTATCAGGTTAGTCCGAGTTGCTAAATTTTCAGGTGAATCAGGCAGAGTCATTTTGAGTTTCTTATATAATTTGTCTCTGTATCGTATTGATTTGAGCAGGCCGAATGTAATCCATGTTGATTTTTTGTGCTTGTATTTTTTTAACTAAACTGTTTTATATGGCATATGCTTGTTTTTTGTGCATATGATTAATTCATGTAAAATGTTATAGTTTATGTTTGGATTAGCAAAAGGTGACTGATCAAGTTTATTATAAAGATCTGATGAGGTGATTTCATTTATGAATTTGGAAATTGCTTCTTGATTTTTTATGTTAATTTTAATATATTTAGGTGGTGGTTCTTTGAGGGGAACTTTGTTTAGAAAGGTAAAATATGGTTGATGGTCCGATAATTGTTTCGTTAAAATACCTGATTTTGGTGTTATTGCAGGATCAGTTAATTTACAAAACAAGTTATCTATTAATGTTCCATTATTATTTGAAAATCTTGTAGGGAGTGTAATATGGGGGTAAAAGCTATGATATTAATAAATTAAAAAAATAACCAAAAACCTTTCGTTAATTTTAAGAAGGTTTATATTGAAATCACCGGCAATAATGATGTCGGATTTTGATTTGTCAAAGGATGAGATAATTGGTGTGAATTCGCTAAAAAACTGTTTATAATTTTCACTGAGGTCTCTTGGAGGTCGGTAAATATTTCCAATGATAATATCTTTTAAGAGCCCACCTCCACTTATGTTGATAAATTGTCCTTCCCAAAGTTGAAACTGACTTAGGGACAAAATAACTTTGAAATTGTATTTGTTGCTTAAGTATATGAGTAGCCCGCCTTTAGTGCTACATGTTTTGTCTTGTGTAATGCAATGATATCCATCGATTTGTAGGTGTGATAGATCATCATTATCTGAGAGCCAGCATTCCTGAAAGCATATTACGCTGAATTTAAATTTCATCTGGTTAAGTTCCTCTAAGAATGCTTCAATTTCACTGAATTTTGCATTAATAGATTCTATGTTTGAGCTAAGTATACTAAACCGTTCGATATTTGTTTCTGCTAGTAGTTTACTATGTCGAATGACATATTGGTTGAAAATCTTCATCAGCAGCCTCATTTTGCTGTAGTACATTAAATAGAGAATTCACATTAGTACCTCCTTGACACCAGGGGAATGATTCGTTAGCTAGCATTCTTTAAATGAGTAATTATGTTTGAAACATATAGCGTAACAACCGACTGTCCACTGTAATCCAAAAGCCTTGTTTTACCATAGTCATACGAAGTTAGTATACTCAATGCTGTGTAGCATGTCACCATATCTGTCATCATACAAGAAATACATGTCTGTGCAATAATAATAATAAGCAAAAAAAAATGTATAGAAAAAACAATATGAACGATACGTGTCGTGACCGGACGTATCCAGACCGGTCATCCCATTGGTGTGACATAATGACAATAGTAATCAGAACAAAATTAGCAAGACGAATTATATCGTATTATAAATTATGTTAACACGCGGGTAAGTGTGAAAAGTAAACAATGTGTGGAAACCAGTAGAATAAGGATACAAAGTATGTAAATAATTATGCATAATTCATGTCATACGGAGAAGCAAATTGCATTATTCAATACATTTGTGGAAATAAGTATTAATTAATTAGAGGAAAAACACTCATTACAATTAGTTTGCATTATAAGGAAAGCAACGAGAACATAAACTGCACAAAATTGCAAGACGCAAGCTATACCATAAAATAAATAAGAAAAGCAAAGGTTGCGTCAGTAGCTGGAGATATAGAGAAAGAAAGTAATCGCAGGCAATATGTATCGCCTTGCAGCTAGCAAGAGAAACAAACATCGCAACTAATCTATATCATCATAATATACCTGAGAATAACAATGACGAAGATATTACTTAGCAAAGCTGTCCAGGTCTTTGATAACACTGATTTCTTTAATTACACCACTCAGTGTTTTCACCAGTACCCTACCCGAGTACGTCCAGCAGTCGGTTATTGTATTTTCCCTTTTCAGCACCCTCGTCTTGTAGGCCAGTCCTGCTCTGTTCGATGTCAGATCTTCGTTTATAAAGATGGCCTTGTCTTTATCTTTGTCGACGTTATGCCGTTTTAAGCTGTGTGCGAGCTTTATAAACTTCATCTTGGACTGCCTCGCTACGGAAGCGCACAATGATTGCGCGCTTCCTCATGTTTCCGCTCGTGTCCTTCTTTGGGCCCAGGCAGTGACTACGCTCCAGATGGGCTGCAGTCAGTTTCATCCCCATCTTCTCGTTGATCGTTTGCAGCACGAGTTCATTCGTACTTTCTCCATCCGTCTCTGGAAGGCCCTGGAAGCGGAGGTTGGGACGGCGAGAGTACTGCTCTCGCTTGTCCGCCTCCAGAACGTCCACCCTTTCCTCTAGGGCACTGATCTGTTTATCTTTGCACTGCAGCAGTTCCTTCATGTTTTTCATCTGGTGTCCCATGACGGCAGCCATTGTTTTGATAAGGAGTGGCGCCATTTGCTCCATCACTTCGATGACTGTTTTGGGCTCAGCGGCACTTGACGACTTGCCACGAGTCCGGTCGCCCTTTGTCGGCTTTGCGCTCCCCCGTGACAACTTCAATTTTTCAATTTCAGCCGTGAAGAATTGTTGCACTATGTCAGATATTGTGTCCGACGTGGCGGAAGAGGTGCGACAAAACATGCAGAGCGTGACGTCTGGTGTGCGCCCAGTGAAGCGTGACCGTATAACTCGGCATGGACGACAATGCAGTATTTTCAGGGATCGGTTAAATATGACTTCTTTTTTAACGCCTACGCCCCACCGTACAAAATCCAAAGGCAGCCACCTCTCAATCTATTGCTTTACTAACACAATGCCCCTCAGTTCAAATTGCCATACCTTCTGAAACCGTCACGTCTATAGAAAAGACCGGCACCGCTACGTAAACCAGTCACCCGACCATGCTACCTTTGGAAGCAACTGTGTGAGCCCAGCATCTTAAGGCAATTCCAGGAACTTGCGGTTAGTCCAGACTGCCTCCGAGTGTTTACTAATAGTATCTGAATTATTCGTATTCAAATCTGACAATTCAACATCGAAACATTCAAATGGAAAATAATGCATCAGGCTTATTAAATACAATTTTGTAGGCAGTATTCTTTCAGCGCATTTATTCTAGTATTAAGAACACTATTTAACTATAATTGAGCTAGCGTATCTGTCTGTTAACATTTCACTCCAAGGTGATATGCATCTCAGACACCAAACTTTCAAAGTATAAATTACTATAATCGATGACCCTCGGAAGAAAAGCAATGCCTTTATTTTTTTTTAATTCGCATTGGTTATGCATTCCTAGTGGTTGTACGGTTCGTACCATACGTTAGATGGACATAAATAAATTACTCAACATTATGCATATTTTCTTCATTTATTTTCTAATCCGCTGGGGATGTTTTATGGGATGCAAAATTTCGAATAATACAGGCAACCACCTTCTGAATCTGTGTATATATAGCGCCAGCCGGAGAACAAACATTCTTGCTAGTATTAATAAATAATGAACAGACTGTGAGCAGATCTTTATGAGGAGTGGATACCGTGCTATATACTTGTACTTTACTACCAACAGAAACTGAACCCTAAGTGGGATGACATTGTCGATACCTTGAAGTCGACAGCACTACCGTCCACTCCCTGGACACTGTCCAGCTGTTTCCTCAGGACACCGATGGACTCTCTAGCCAGGAGCACCGCCCTGCGTAGTATTTGAGCTGTGGGGCGTTGTTGCGTCCACATCCCCCCACCCCGGTCATAGGGCGTTGGCAGAACAACCAGAGGCAGTGAGGATCGATCCTTCGAGAAACCCATCTCGATATTGGCGTAATCCTCCTCTGTCAATCAAATGAACCGGGTTAAACACACACGACATGTTTCTTGGTTGAAAAGTTATGCATTGATGCTGTGTTCCAATGGGCTCATGTATATCATGAATATGACTTCACAGTGCCTACTTGACCCAGTTGCATAAATTTACCAGTCATAAACTCTGGCTGCTCATGAACTTTCAAGTTTGCTAAGTCGTGTTTACTATATAAACGAGCCCACTGGAATGCAGCAGTAATGTTGTTTCAAACCACGCCCTCCCTAGGAGGCCCTGACATTGAACTCACGTACGATTATTTTGTCTACACAAGTGTTGGCTGCCTTTCAAGCAACCACTGCTAGCGGTTACGTGACAATTACTCTAGCAAGTCGAGGCCTAATTTGGTTTCTGGCGTGTCGGGCAACTGGCCAGGCGATCCAGATGGTCGATTTTCAAAACCAATCTCTGCACATTTTGTAACTGGCTTCACGGCAGTTTCAATAACATCGTAAAAATGGCATGGATGGGCTAGCCCGTGCAAAAAATGACATGGACAGATATCAAAGGGCCAGTCCGTTGGACCCAACCACAATCAAGTTCAACCCGTCCAAAAAAAATTTACCCATCCAAATGAAGGGTGGACGGGTATCTGGGTGAGGCCCTGCCCTCCCACCAATATGTGGAATGATTATTATGATCTAGAATTGTTACTAGTGTTAACATGTGTTTCACCCAACAGTTGGCACCACTGCAACAATACATGTTCTCTGCGATACGAGGTGATGACCATAGCTACATACATAATGCTTAACATATCTGGGAATGTTCCAAAATTATGCATCGTTCCGAACTTACGCAACATCTCCTTAGATAAATTCTGTATACATCCGTATTATGTTTTCACTTGGTCAGCCGGCCTTTAGTGTCTGACCGAGTGTTGCAGTGTTTCTGTCGACCAGTTTTGTAAATAGGCTTACATCAAACATAATATACGCATCCATCTTGTTGGAAGTCTGCCTAGCAATAAACCACTGTCATTTTGTCATTCCAATTTATTCTTTTGTGACAATTTCAAAAAATCTGCATTATTATGAGGCAAATCTGTACAATTTTGCATGTTTGTTTAAGGCAAAGTGCTATAATTCCATCATGATAATCGATAATCTACACAGTTGACACAATTTGGCAAAAGAGATTGAACAGCTGTTAAAAAGTGTTTAAAAATTCGGCCCAACAACCACTTGTTAACAACATATGACTTTTTATTCACTGTGCGAAGAATTGAAACGAAATCTTGCAGAAGCCGCCGACATATCACAGGGGACACTATTTCCGCGTTACACACGGTGCAATGTTTTGACGGGAGCGTTGTTGTTGACAATTTGCAGTTTACAAGAGCATAGAGAGCGCCAACAATTTAAACCAGTAGTGCGCAGGTTAATTTAGATGCAGCTTAAACTTTGATCAAAATGATTAACAAATGTCACAACAACCTTGACCTCCGTGAAGTCGTAAACCGCTTCGCACACGTCAACGGGTCACGATGTTAATGTCGTGTAAACAAATCATGCTTTAGCAAACTTTTAATCACTAACATTTGGAAGACTTATTTGGCGGTGAACAACTGGTTCTCTGCGTGAAAGTGGACACAAATTAAAACGCAGTTATAAAATCTAGCTGTTCATGATAGTTAGAGTGGTGAAATGTCGTCTTAGAAATTGGACCGTATCCAGGATGAATTGTTAGTGAAACACAGTTTTTCATTTTCGCTCTTAGGTAAGGAGAACATTCGATTTTATGGTGCAAAATTGGGCTTAAAAGCTCTTAAGAATGTTAGTGAAACGGTCCCCTGATCAAAGTAAATCCTTTTAAAACTACGCATTCATTTGTTTAACAGTTGAAGTACAATATAAACTATTCACACACAGCAAATCTGAAGAGCAATGAATGCAACTTGCAATGTATTAAATTAACTAAGGAGTTTCAATTTATTCAGCTGAAGTCACTCAGGCAAACAAACCTAAACAAAAATCCACGTTTAACAAAGAAGGCACAAACTCTGGCATTTCAGTTGACAATCCAACAACTTAGCACTGCACTAACAATAATAAATCAAACGTTGTTAATAACATCAATATATAAATATAATTCTAAACCACATGGGGTGCAATATTTCCTTAACGAATACATTTATTTCAGGTAAAACCCATAAACAATTGGTACATATAAATAGGTATAAAATAGAAAACTTATAAAAGAAAATAAGTTAGAAATATAAATAGAAACAATAGAAATAAAATAAGCTAATAAGGTAAAAACGTTAATAAATATGTAAATTATAATAATTATAGTAAATAAACAAATGTGTAAGACATGTGATAAAGATACTGTTTTACAGCATACAGTGATTCAGCCCAGGTATTCCACATGGGCCCATTAACAATATGTGTACAACTGCGCATACATTTGATCGTATCTTATATTTGATCATATCTTAAATGGCCACATATTCTAAGAAAAAGATATTATCCGTTTTCACAAATTCAGGTGCAATGGAAACAGAATAAAGAACGACGCGTACTGTTGAGTTCAGAGTTGAAGTTGATGATCAGCGGCTTCATGTTCCAGTCAAATGTTGCTAACAAGTCGAGGAAACGCAGGAATCCAACTAGTGGCGAACTGCAGGAACACATCAAAGTAACGATTGTGTGCACTGTTATTTAATAGTGTAAATAATTCACTATTATCATTAAATCTAAAAAACCGAGCTGATGAGTGCAACAAACTAGGATCATAAACAGGGATACACAAGTCTTCACCAGAGCGACAGGTCACTGAACGTTTGAATTGGAAATACAAATTAAAATACTTTTTTGTGGAAGGTAGTCGTACTTTCTATTCATTATCTATATATTTATACAGTAATTATGGAGCATTGTATCTCCTCTAAGATGCCAACATCCACTAACATCTGTCAACTTTCATTCACTTCCTTAGCCATTCGTCTCAGATCTATCAAATGGCAACGTATTTGAAAAAACACAAAGCAAGTCATTCAGAGTTTTTTTTTTTTTGGTGGACAAATTGTATGACGTTCCCCAGTGGGCATCACTTCTACAAATTTAAGATTAAATTCTGCAGAGGGTGCTACTATTAAAAAATTAAGATCAAAACACTGTAATGTTGACAGAGGTCAGAGCACGGTTAACCTTCTCGTTGTGTTTCAGAATAAGATAGTACCTAGAAAGGGAGATGTTTTAAAGAAACTTTTTTACAGGAAATGGGTGCAATAGATTAGGCATATCAACAGGTTGAGTGCTAGCAAGTATTGGCAGTGAAATGACGCATATTTGGAAGAGCATAGTTGGCAGTGATTTTTTTAAATAGCACGTGTGGGTGCAGAAAACATGGCTATTTTGATAAATAAAGATGGGTACCGTGCATGCATGCATTTAAAAAAGCTGAAGTTGTGATTTAAAAAAAATTTGATCCATATATCACTGATATGACGGCAGTGGCTGTGAAATAATTTCAGATTTTTCTCAAGTATAGTTTTCTTATAATCTGACAAAATGGTAACATGGCCACCGGTGGGAAAGGCAACAGTGTTCTGTGCTTAAGAACAGTGGCCATGGTTTGTTGCGCCATGGATGTATGTCAGCTATCATGCATAATAACGCAATAATTAAACCCGACATTCCGTCGACTTACCAGGGACATGTAAAGGGTGCAGGAGAAACAAAGATGGCCGCCGTGATGAGTTCAACGGCCTCCTCTGTGAAGTATTCATCAAGAAGTAGGTGCGCCGACAGCCAACGTTTCGCCAATCTCACCGTCGCGCTGTAGCTACCGTGCTGCTGCTGCAACCTGGTGGACAACCATTGAACTATTTGGTTTATTTCCACCAGTAAACACCACATGCATGCATTTAACAAAATTGCAGAAAACACACGTAGTGTAATGACCAACTGATTTACATCTATGTAACATCTGGCTAGAACACTCAAACAGATAAGAAGCCTTAACTGGGAATTTCAAAAAAACTATTAACATTCCTTCCGAAAGGTCACAGATTAAAAGGAGGTAGTCTGTTCAAAGTTTTCCATTTATGAATTAATACAATGTTCTTAAGACTATACTAACTACATAACTATGGTATACTGCCTGCCAAATTGTGTTTAGTAAGCCTGTAACAACGATCACACAGTTTCACAACAAACTTTATTGGCAATATGGTCAAGTCAAGCCAAGTTGACTGCTATACCCTTTGATGTTCAACTTTCCCACGTTCAACACAGCAGACTTACAGTTACAAATTACTACGCCTGCTAATTTTGCGAACAGACTACATCCCTTTAACAAATTTGGAATTTAGGCATTAATTTTTTTCGGAAAGGTCTTAGATGAAATCCTGAAAGTGACACAAACTAGTGCGTACCCGTGCAGTGCTGTCGTGAGTTTGGGAAGGGCCACTAGGTCCCGTTCCAATCTCTGGGCATCTTCTGTTGCAACCATCTGGACCATGCCCGTAGGGGACTGCACCATCTTGTGTAGTGCTATCTCGTGGTGGTAGCCAACTCGCAGCCGAAACACGTAGTTGTCCTGCAAAATGCAAACACCAAAATCTTATTACACATTTTGCAATGCTTTGTAGAAATTCCACGAGAAAGCGGCTTAAGCCTTAAGTGTAACTTTCAATGTTCATAGATGTCTGGTTGTGTATTACGGTGTTCTATAGTTTGATGACATTTTAATCACATTTTATTAGGTGTTTCTCATGATTACATTTTTATTGTTTTAGCAATATTGTAAAGTTTAACAAAGGACTTTTTATATATTACTTTATAAATACAGATAAGAATATTGTAAAGTTTAACAAAGGACTTTTTATATATTACTTTATAAATACAGATAAGAATATTGTAAAGTTTAACAAAGGACTTTTTATATATTACTTTATAAATACAGATAAGAATATTGTAAAATTTAACAAAGGACTTTTTATATATTACTTTATAAATACAGATAAGAATATTGTAAAGTTTAACAAAGGACTTTTTATATATTACTTTATAAATACAGATAAGAATATTGTAAAGTTTAACAAAGGACTTTTTATATATTACTTTATAAATACAGATAGGAATATTGTAAAGTTTAACAAAGGACTTTTTATATATTACTTTATAAATACAGACAAGAATATTGTAAAGTTTAACAAAGGACTTTTTATATATTACTTTATAAATACAGATAAGAATATTGTAAAGTTTAACAAAGGACTTTTTATATATTACTTTATAAATACAGATAAGAATATTGTAAAGTTTAACAAAGGACTTTTTATATATTACTTTATAAATACAGATAAGAATATTGATTTGTGAAATGTGGACAATTTATTTCAACTTTCATCCGTATCATAACCATACCGAGAGAAGGTGACTCAGTCAAAGGCATGTCAAATATGTGTCACACAAATGGGCCAGACAGACACAATTTACAGTTTTGCAGCGTTACCTTGAGGACATCAACGTGACCCGGATAGACACAGCTGGTCAGTCTGAGCTGGCTGCTAAGCAACTGTCCCAGCTTGATGTGGAATGCGGCCTTGATGCGCAGGACGGCGTCCTTGTCATCCGGCCACTTCCCACTTCCTTCCAGCACGCACCAGACTGGGAAGACGCAACATTATCCTCTTGACCAGTGTAACAATTACATAAAACAAGCAGGTCTTATAGGCCACTAACTGAGTTACCCCAGCGTTACACGATGAGTAAAGACACCATTTAATATGTTCTGGTTAAAGCTTCCTCAAATCAGTTTTAGTCACATATCAATGTAAGACACTGCTAAGAAGTATGTTAATTAGTTCATGTATGCTTAACAGAATTAATACAACACACTTTTTATTAAAACAATTACTTAAACTATACACGACACATCTGACCTCCCACAAACCAGGTTCGTGACAGACAAAATTATGTGAGAAGGATGTTTTAACTTACCCTCCATGGTGGGAGTCCAGGGTGGACAGGGTTTCTCGGGTACGGGGGTAAGTCTGTGTCCTTCCACAAGGGCGGGAGAGTTGAATGTCGCAGGCATTGGCGGAAATGTCTGCACCCCAAACCAGGAAGAGATTAGAGATGAAAAGTAGTACAACCCACGAATGACGGGCTAGCATTGAAGACAATGACGGGCTAGCATTGAAGACAATGACGGGCTAGCATTGAAGACAATGACGGGCTAGCATTGAAGACAATGACGGGCTAGCATTGAAGACAATGACGGGCTAGCATTGAAGACAATGACGGGCTAACATTGAAGACAATGACGGGCTAACATTGAAGACAATGACGGGCTAGCATTGAAGACAATGACGGGCTAGCATTGAAGACAATGACGGGCTAGCATTGAAGACAATGACGGGCTAGCATTGAAGACAATGACGGGCTAACATTGAAGACAATGACGGGCTAACATTGAAGACAATGACGGGCTAGCATTGAAGACAATGACGGGCTAGCATTGAAGACAATGACGGGCTAACATTGAAGACAATGACGGGCTAGCATTGAAGACAATGACGGGCTAGCATTGAAGACAATGACGGGCTAGCATTGAAGACAATGACGGGCTAGCATTGAAGACAATGACGGGCTAACATTGAAGACAATGACGGGCTAACATTGAAGACAATGACGGGCTAGCATTGAAGACAATGACGGGCTAGCATTGAAGACAATGACGGGCTAGCATTGAAGACAATGACGGGCTAGCATTGAAGACAATGACGGGCTAGCATTGAAGACAATGACGGGCTAGCATTGAAGACAATGACGGGCTAGCATTGAAGGCAATGACGGGCTAGCATTGAAGACAATGACGGGCTAGCATTGAAGACAATGACGGGCTAGCATTGAAGACAATGACGGGCTAACATTGAAGACCAAACCGGAAACAACAATAACAATTGGGACTAAACGTTTAACATTTCAGTCATGCACAATGTAAATTATTACTGGAAATGTTTTTGTTGTTGGTGAAACATTTTTTGCGACGAATCATTTCCGTGTTAATCATAGTCAGTAACATTTCAGGCATTTCCTTTGGGTCAGTCTGCTAAAATGTTCCATGCATATTTAATAATACATTAATCACATGGTGTTTGACTGTATCTCTAAACAAAACCTCCAAAATGAAGAACCATCAAAACTTGATCTTGAATGAATTTATGATACTGAATCTGCACTGTTTGTTCACTGATGATGCTTTGTGTCCTCTTGTTTTTCTGCCTTTTTCAAATTAAATTTTTCATTCAATAATTCTCATCACCTTTCTCCTCTTCATTCAGTTTTGTTTGCCATAAAATCCCCGTTCCACTGCTTCTAGCTGGGTGAAATAACAAAATCTAAACCTACGAACTACCCCAAATGTCCTGTAACACACCTACAGTTTCAGTTACATAGACACAAAACTGACAGAGATATGCTTGGACGTACATAACGACCGACACCCACTTTTTATGTATACATGCAAACGGATGTATCCAGAATGTCACAGTTTGCATAGGTCGTAATCAAATTTGTGTGCGTGGCTTCTGTTACACTTTGCCTTTGTAATCAGTTATTCATGTGAATTGCATTACTATTGCTGCAGGACAACTCATGAGTAAAACATTCCCACATACAGCTGTCACTTTCAAAACTTTGCTGTATGTTTCTGTCACAAAGAAAAACTTTTGTGGCTAGAATTTCAACAAAGCATACAACGGAAAACATGAATGCTCCATGTGCTAGGCATCCATTTTTATGGCTTGGCAGAGTTTTTGCAAGGCAACAGGTCACATGATGGACAAGTTAACTGAAGAAGTGAACTGACCTCAGCGAATCGGAACACAGGTGATATCCCATGCATTGAGTTGATGGCAAGGGGCAGATCTTTGAGGCGGCGCACATCGCGGCACACACTATCGTAGCTGTGAATGACGTCTTGATGCTGCTCCTCCCCAGTCCCGTACTCGACAAAACGCTGGTCTCTGATTGGCTGAGGCAGTTGCAGCAGGTCATCGAGCTGGCCACCAATGAGGACGCACGATTCATTGGCGAGAAGTGAGGCATGTCTGGAAACCAGAGTTTGTTACACATAAGATGGGTTTGTTCGTTGACTTTACACTGACCTTATCTCTTCCTCATTAATTAATATTTATTAATGTGATGTTCTTAATTGAATCCATTAGTGATTACATGACATCTGGCCGCGTATCCTACCAATGGCCATTGGCCAGCTATACACAACGGCAAGAAGGCACGTCAGCATATACTGCATTCAAAACAGGGAATCAATCCACTGCACACCAAATAAGGGCAATGACATACGACTAATGGATTCAATGCTAAAAGAAATATGTCGAAGGGATACCGTCCACCAAATTGCATATAATAATAAGCACTGTTCACAATTTGAATATTTCGCCCATGAAATGTTCAAATTGTGTACAATTATACACAACATTCATCAGGTAAATATCAGCTACAGCAGAGGCAGGCCTGGCTAACTGCAAGTTCCCACAATCTACACAGCAAGTAGGACAAAGTACAACTGATTCAGTTACTTCCTGCTAATATTATTTCCATGTCAGAATTGAGTGTGATTTCTGAAACTTTCTTAATCCATGTGATAAACATCGACCATTTGATCGTTTCATATCTTTAGTATATTGGACTTGCGATCTGAATATTACCGCGGTAGTTGTTAATTAAATATAAATAGTTCATTAAAAAAATAATATATCAAATGTTGTGTAAGTATAACAATTTATAAAATAAAACTGCCACTGACAGTGTTTTCTGGTCATTATTTACATTAACAAACAATACATAACTATAAAAATTACGTATAACAGGTGTTCTTTCAAGTACGATTTAAAAATCAAATCTGTGTTTCGCAAGTACACAAGTAACATGCATTTCAGGTATAAAATCTTATTTTATTATTATATAACCTATCAACAAATTTAGTTTATTCAAGAAACTGAGACAAAGAAGTCAAAAAGTGAAATGAATCACCAGACCTTGCTAACGTGTGTTTGATGATCTCACACGTTACACGCCTCCTGTCAGCCATGTTCTTAGCTGGCCAAACCACCGCCTCACAGATGCTGCCATCTTGGAAACGACGTAGTTCCGATTTCTCTCCCCAGAATGCACGGAACTCGGCCGCCTGAAATGATACATCGAAGCAATTATATGATCACATGTATCCAACTTGAAAACAGAAGAGGTGCTGAAAGACGAAAATTAAGATAGTCAAATAGTTGAGATCTGGAAAGGGTATGACCAGTTGAAAGTGGGAGAGAACGGACTGATAGATCTGCTACATTGCGGTTTCCCAACGTCACAATCAAGATTATGCACCTCCATCTAGCTGTGTCTTTGTGAACAATGGTGATAACAGTAATATCTGTGCATTAATTACAATACTAGGGGCAGCATAAAATCTGCTAAATCAAACATTCTCACTTGAAATACTGCCTTATGTTTTTGTCATCAAGAAAACAGTTTGGGCCAGAATTTCAACAGTATGGCCTCATGTAGTCGGCATCCATTTTGCACAGCTTTACAGACCTTTTGCTAGGCAACAGATCATGTGATGGATTGGTCAATTGTGATAGTTCAAGATGAGTCACCAAGAGGGCAGAACAGACTGAACTGAAGTGGCCTCTGCTCTATAAGGGATCGAAAAGTATACAACTTGCCGTAAATACACTAAATTTTTTTATTATTTCAGAGAGACAGAGCAGAATATGTTGGAGTCCCTCCCTCCCACCTCCCTCCCTACCTTCGGACAGTTTGCCACGGGTCCTTTGTCGAGAATACTGTTGCAGTGGTCCGGGTCAAGCAAAAGGCCAAAGGTCAGCTTGGTTAATGCGCTGGACACTGGAGGTGCCTCATCCAGTGACCACTGCAAGCAAATAAAGAAAACCCAAAATAACGTCGCTCCTCTGGTTGATAATATTTCTTGACAGATGTTCGAATATCAAGGACAATATATACCCAATCGTAGCCCGCAAATATTTAACAAACTATTGTGTCAGCAAAGAGCACGTCATATCAACAATAACATTGATTCATATTAAAAAAAACTCACAACAAAAACACCTGAATGCCAACAGTGACGATCTGCACTCTGAAACATTTAGATGGTTCAGAGCAAAATAATTGGTGTTTAATGCTTGTTTAAATAATATGCTTTAATCTAGAAAAAATGTCTCACTGCATCATTATTCTGGTCTCATGATACTGTTTCTATAGCTTCGTCTATTTGACACCTACCGACTTGGAAACGACACTTGCGACAGACAACAGAGAGATGCGTTTGCCGACGGCCTTGTGAATCAAGCCAAGTAATGTAGGTAGACACAGAGTCACAACGTCACCGCAGTGATCGCGTAGTCCGTTCTGCAGGCCACACCTCTCCACCACTTTCTGAAGTGCACTGATTGGTGTCAAGCTGAATCACAACACACAAGGTGAAGGACATTGCTTGCTGGGTCATAAAGATGGTGAATTTACGCATCCCTATTTATTATATTAAGCTGAACGAGTCATGTTTTTATAATGACTCTGTTTTTGGATTGCTGACACACTCATTCTTAGATCTCCTTCCTCAATTAGTACTTTAAAATGTTGATAATTTTCAAGATTGAAAGTCACATGTATGTAACAGCGTTAAGACATGTAAAGGACGTAATAATAACCATCATTACGTTTACAAACTTGTATTTTCAATCACTTTGGTTATGCAGTTAACATGTGACAACATTTTGGGCTGGTCGTGGATATAATATGGCGCTATAGAAATGTTGGTAATAATAACCATAATAAATGTTATAATTACTACACAAACCTTGACCCCCACCCCCCCTCTCATATGCTACGAGTGAACAGATAAATGTTGACAATTGTGGACAACTCCAATGACTCCTATCAAGGAGGAAAAAATGATATATATGACATACCAAAAGAGTTGATCAAACTTGAGGTCAAACGGAACACTCTTCATGAAAAGAACCTGAAATCCGTCGAGTCCCGGCGTCTCAAGAAACTCCACACTCCGTCGGGCCTCTTGCGTCACCTAAATAAGCACAATTCATTTTTAATTCTTTCTCACAATTACCTACATAAATACAAAGTATTTGTATTAATCGAGGATTTACATAAGTCAACAAGTCTAAAGGCAAAATGTTTTATCAGACGACTGATTGGTCAGTCAGATTCTAATTTGATAATTTTGTTGATAGAACATACACTACACTAATCTATATGTTAATGCATCGCAGCATTGTTCGTCTGTCTCCTCCCAGGTGGCGAGGAACATCGGCCTCTTTCATCATTCAATTAGTGCCAGGACCATTGGCTTCTAATCCACCAATAGGCAATGAATTTGAAAACAAACAAAGTTAGTTATTTTGAGTCTTTCATTATGGCAATCATCGCCAGCAGAAATTAAAATCACTGATCATGAGAATGAGTTTAAAGGGACATAGCCTGATCATGTACCCAGAATTAGCGGGCATAGTAATTTCTAACTAGAAGTCTGCTGTGTTGACATTGGGAAAGTGAGCATCGTTGAACATCACTGCGACCATTGTTGTGGGCTTACTAAACAACTTGGCGGGCAATATACCTTCACCACAATTTTTAACACATGAAAACCTCGGAACAGACTACGTTCTTTTAAGTTCAAAATACTGTAATGGTAACAATGGCTGACCTTGGTTTATTGTTCTACAAGTGGGTGTAATGTATTGGGACGCCGTATGTAATAAAATAGGAACGACATGATGGCAGGATTCGGTTGTGTCCCTAAGTATTGGGACAGTGAATCTGGGAATTATTTGTGTGCACCGATAATTTAATTATTTTTAAGTGTCCCAATACATACGGTCACTATGGTATTGAAGGTAAAGCCATGAAGTTTAATTTAGCTCTTATTTGAGACAGAACAATGCAGAATATCTCAGGGCATTATATTTATATGAGACCACCCAACTAATAGCACAACAGCTGTGTATTCCCTTTAGACAAGTACCTGATCAAAGACCCCGCAGTTCGTTCCAGCGCACAGATTCACGTAGCCTGTGGGGTCAACAAAGACAACAGAGAAAGAGTTGTTGAACTCCGCCAGAGAGGGCGCGTGAAGGTCATCTTTTGAGGTCGCTGCAAGAGTGATGCCCTCCTGACTCCAGGTCGCCACTCCTGCAAATGCACATTTCGCTTTCAAACTCACTCCTAAATTTAACTCGGCCACTGTGGATCAGGTTAGTTGATATTCAAGTGTCAGTGCATGAAGAGATGGTCTTATAGGTTCGAAAAGTAAAAAAAACAGTTTATATATTATGATGTGGTGTGGAACTTGTGACTTTTAAGATCCAAAATAACCATCAGTGTAACTTTGCATTATAAGCAGTGTTGCCAAGTTATCTATTGAAAATCCATGGTCAAATAGTAGCACAAATCACTGCCACATCCTAAATGAATGTTACACAATTCATGATGTGTCTGCATACGATACTGGCCTTGTGTGGCAGGCTGGTGTATCAGATGAAATAACATCTAATGTGTATGTGTTTATCCGAAATGTTAGAAATCAGAAATGGTTTTAACCCTCGAACTGACCACTGAAAACCCTCTGTAGCATATTGTTCCTATAAAAATCATAACTTTGCTAATATCTGTCATAAAAACATGAATGAGGTATCATTTTATTGCTAATGGAATGCTTTATTATAATAAAATTATAGTAACTATATAAAATACTAAATCCTGGGGATATTACTATGTGAACTTCATCCAAAAAATATTTAAAAACAAACATTTCATCGCGCTGCCAGATAAATTACTGAGTGGCTGTACGCCCTCCATCCAGTGAGACTAATAATAGCCATATATGTCAGCTGCCAAATATAAAAAAATATTTTTAATCCGTTGAGAACTTTTATTTTTATGATTTTTTCCGGCATAAAAACAGGCCATTTCAAACAGGCCAATCACTATCAAGCTCTTTACTGCTGCAACCCATGAGCTCGCCCGGAGAAACATGCGCTGCTAATTTGTTGAATTTTCACATCAAAACACACCCCAAAGTCGTTCTAATTATCTGAACTAGTATAATAACCTTATTTATTAATACTGTCAGGCATTTTGCCAAAATATTGATGCAGAAACTTGAGATAATCTGAAGTAAACTTTCGAAGTGGATAAGTTGCAGAACACCGCGCCACCATTTTGTTTTCGACTTTTGCTTTGGAGGGCTGATGAGTGATGACGCTACATTTGAAACCACGGTAGGACTACAATGGAAGCAAGTGCTTGCACTTTCTTGTATCATCTTTATATTTAATGTACCCTGTATTTATATTTTATGTATGTACAAGCTTACATTTTATATTGAATAAATCAATAAAAAAAAATGGTTCTGATTCGCTGAATTAAGTCAGCCCACTGATGTCATTTTTGACAGATCCGCCAATGACAGAGCTTTCCAGCAATACCACGTATGCGGGGGTCTAGACTTTATGAACGGATGTGTAAATTCAGTATGCAGAACGTAGTAAAATCACCAAAATGTGGGCGTCCACCAGGTCACGTGTTTTGTAAGCTAGATAGTGAATAGCTATCATTGAATCTGTTCATGAATAAATATACACGATCTCGAAAAATCTGTCAGCTGTCCATAGATACCAAATGTTCGCGAGTCAGTTGCGCTTGAAGGAAATAACATTTGTTACAACAAAGGCAGGTACAGTTGGGCCGAATTTTGGCTATGCTGAGGGTTAAGACATATTAAGACGTAATAGTTTAAACCATGATGATGAATTACTGTATTTTAAAGAGTGTACATACAATTGCCATATTTAATGTGCAAGAATAAAGATTTTATTATGATTAATACATTTCAGAGATCAGATGGCGCTTTTGAAGAAAGTTATTTTCCCTGTGATATATGGTGACGTTGTTTACTAGGAGTCAACCTAGTTGTCTACTGCGAACCGACTTAGTTCTTCAATGTGAACCAACCTAATTGTCTAATGTGAACCGACCTAGTTGTCCACTATGAACTGACCTAGTTGCATAAGGGTGTTACGCATCACTTGGTAGCTGCTCATCATCTTGTTGAGTTTTCGCTTCTTCAGTAGATATGCCACATACATGGTGATGATGAACCCAGAGAATGCTCCTTTGCCCTGCAAGAACACATTAACGCATCCAGGACACACTTCACTGGAGAGAAACACACAATGCATACTGCTAAGGAGGGGTCACATCACAAAGGGGGGTCACATCACAGAGGGGGTCACATCACTGAGGGGGGCACTTCACGAAGGAGTCACTTCACTGAGGGGTCACATCACCGAGTGGGTTACTTAATTGAGGAGTCACTTCACTGAGGGTCTCTTCACCGAGGGGGTCAATTTATTGAGGCAGTCACTTCAAGCCTTCAACGACAGGGTATTTTTTTACTCAGGGGGCCACTAAACTAAAGGGTTCCCAAACTGAGGAGGGTAACTGAACTGAGTGGTCACTTAAAAGCGGGGTGAGCTAACTCACTACCGTGAGTTTGTTCTTCTAAGAACTTATTTAATGTTGACACCCAATATCTAGATGCATTAACATATTTCTTGACCGAGAGGCAGAAGACGTTTGTTTCACCTACCACATCTAGCGCCCTCTGGTGGAGCCAGACTTTCAGAAGTGACACACCATCACGTATTCCCGGGGCGTCATCTACCGCCCTGTGCATGCACTCGAGGCACGCAGCATGCACCATGTCACGCAGCACACACGTGTTGTAGTGGGGTGTCGACGCTTCACTGGTGTCACCATCTGGTAGAACAAGTAAGGAAGGTACGAATGTGGTGGATGTACGGCGTATGGAAGTATCGATCTCTATGCGATACTGCGCTAGCTAGTTCTCCATGCTGTTTTTTCTCGTAAACAATTCCTGAGATGATTTGACCAACATTTCAGATGTGTAACTTCTTGTCTGATGTTGTCACCAAAAAGGATAGCTTAAGTTATAAAACAGTGTGTATGTATGTGTGTATGTGCGTTTGTGTGTGTGTGTCCAAGCATACATCCAGCAATTTTGTATGTATGCATACTAGCAGGCCCATGGTAATTCGAAGATTTAGTTTTTTTAGTTTTCCCGGGGGTCTCAAGTGGGGTGGGATCTTGGGTGCCAGTGCTACCTGTTGCTTATAACTTGAGCAGCCACTGGTGGGTGAGTGCTTACCACACATGGGCAAGGTATAAACTCTTTGACTTAGAGGAGGCTTTAAAGGCCATATATTTTCCAAATATGTTTCTAGAGAACTATCTAAATATACTTGGACATGTGTGTTATTCAATGTTATCACAAATCCGAAGCCACATGTTCCCCAAAGCATTGATAAATTTGGTCTTAAACAGTGACTGATCACAGTGCAAACCTGAAATTGTGTGTTACCAGAAATGCCCAAAAGCGCAGATAAGTGACGTCACTGTTGAAACGGCTAAATTTTATTTCATTATAATTATATTTCAATAGTTTTTATCATTAACATGTATAATTGATGAAGATATGTGTTGTGGCAAACTGGCAATTCATGTTTGATTGGAAATGTGGTGCACATCTTTCTCAAAGACCCAATTTGTCGGCAGAAAATTGAACATTTTGTGTATAAAGGACGGGATATACGGCGAATATCATCACTTGTGGTGCAGATCTGCCGATGGATACAACTTATGAGGTGGAAGATCGGTTTCAAAATACAATTAGATGTCAATAAATCAACAGTCCTTAAAATTACTAAAAACTACAAGATGTACCACAACAACGCCGCTGGTCCTTTCCCCACAACAAAGTCACAAGCCGACCGTTAGTTGCCCGACACTCTCAACAGTTTCATGCCTCAGCCTGTATATCAGCACACCGACACCAGACAATCTAACATCGGCAGAAACCACATTAATCTATCAAACATCATCATCACCGTCTCCAAAATATATTTGATCTTCGTATGTATAGGTCTCAGTAACCGCCCTTTTATGAGTTGTTTACATGACGCGGGTCATGTGCAGGGTGGCTGTCAATCAGTCAGGGTGGTCCAGGCTGGCGGCTATGTTTCACTAGTGACGTCACAGTCTCACGCTGCTGTCACTCGGCAGTTTCCATAGGACGGCAAATGTCGAGGTTCTTTTTATCTTGTACGCTCTTATGCGATTCATCAACATATTTTCAATAGCATCATTTGAAAGTGCATACATCATTTGTCATTATGGAACGCAGCACATTTTATTCCAGGATATGGCCTTTAACCAGAAATATTACTACATGTCTTTTCTTGTCATGCCGTGCCAGGGTAACTCAGTTACTTTATAATAATTATATTTCAGTTGTTCCTACTGGGTGTGAATAAATACCTACACTCTGTTTTATAACATAGCAAGTTATCCTTTTTTCTTCCCCCGTACCGTGGCTGCATTATCAGGGATTAAATATAGGCCTTTGTGATAGAGACTATGAAATGTGATTGTGCCAGGTGTGTTTTATTCTACTTTTATGTGTTAGTTTTAGCTTTACCTAGCAATTTTAAAGGACATTTTTTAGACAATGTTATACATTTTTATTGGTTCTGTTATTTATTTTATTGTATGTTCATGGTATGTTTCATGTGACTGTGTTTTAACACGAAGACACATTCCAAATTGACATGTATTTTATGTTGATCATGGCAATACAGTAGCTATACCTTCTCCACTGTCTGTCCGGGCTGTCGAATCGAACCAGTGTTGGCGCACATTGCTCTTCGAGATGTGAAATCTGTTCAGTTTGAAAGCGCCATCTTCAGGACATGTATGAAGCCGCACGCTGAAATGTTTCCCCAATGGTCCTACAAAGTACAAAACGCAATGTGCACAACTTTATGGTATACAAACAGAATTTCTGTTTTGAGAAGGCACAAACTCCTTATGTTGGTCTTAGAAACACATTTCACCATGCTAACAGAAAAAAGAATGAGGCAAACGCAAATGAATAAATATTTTGTGCATAAGTCCCATAGAATCAAGCTGTTAGCATGACTAGCAATGCAGCCTGTCCTGGAATGTGCCACACTCAATGCTGTACCAGTAGGTCCAGTGTACCCGCAACCCGTGCGGTGATGTCATTGTGTATGTCGTATATTACATAAGGGTGGCATATAGTGGCACCACCTTATGATGGAAAGTCATCCACATTAAATGCTAAAATGTTGTCGAAAATGGCTGCTTCCGGCATGCAAGTCAAGGGCCACTGGCCAGGAATGTGAATCAGTCTCCTCAGAGTTTTCAGGGAGCAATTTATCACTCTGCTCAATTTAAAAAAAACCAGAATGACTCCATAAATATTTGTATTATATGCAATGGGTGCCAATTATCACTGGTGAAATCATACAAAGCTATAAGTGATATGCCTTGTAATTAAAATGCCCCAATTCTCTTGAAATTCCAACCTGAAATCAAATATAAGTTAACAATAGTATACTCCATGTAATTATCTGTATTACCTTAGTGTATCTTTAGAAAAAGTATAAATGAGAATTAACAAATGCAGGAACAAAAATGAACCAGTTCACCATGTTTGCTAAATACCATAATATTTAAAGTTTGAGTGACAGTTATTTTACAGCCAAATGTTATGGCACTGGTATTTACTTATTATTTACTATTATTTTATATTAGTATAATAATAATATAGTACACAATAGCTCGCGCTAACAAAAATTATTCACACCTGCAGGTGTCACCACAAGGACTGGTTTCATGTGGTCACCATGGTGATATGCAAATGAGAGTCGTTCGACGAGTTCGTGCTTTCGAAGATGCGCTGCGACCGTGGCAAGGTAGAGAGCTCTCTTCCGCAGATAACGCTGGTTCAGATGGTCCTTCGCTTGGATACAAACCTGCAAAATTAAATGTACTGGATATTTTAGCAAATACAACTGGCCAATCACAAGTAAATGTATGTGTCATTTCAACAACCCAAGTACAACCTGAATAAATAGTTTTTCTTCTGCTCCTTCTACTTGTCAGGCATGGGACAATTAACTTGAAAAGTTATTAAAAAAATTTTTTTTTTATTTAACAATTACCTTTAATTAACTTCAAATAACTCAAATAAATTAACAATTAACTTTACAACAATACAAACAAAAAGACAAAACAAGAAGTCACTATCTAATAAGGGCACCACCTGGTGTCACCCTCCTGCGACATGGCAAGCCAGCTAATGAAGCATAATTACAGAACATTTTGATAATTTACATTTACAGTGCCAATATCTGCCAAGAAAAGGCACTCACGGTGCTTACACTGCACTCTAAGTGCTTTTATGTACTAAGACTTTTTAACGAATGATGATGCATTTTTGTGAAGCATAATAGCTTGTACTTAGATTTGTTTAGTAACAAGTCTGTTCGCCCTTTAAATATAAACATGCTTATACACTCACTTTTGGCATTTCAAGCAGCACGTCGGCATGGAGGTCTGGTCTGATGCACGTGCCCAACAGGTAACTTCCCACAACCCTTACGGAGCTCGGTGGCATGAAGTGGAAGTGACCTTTGACCTCAAATGGTGTCTGTTCCATGGGTACCTGGATGTGCTTCTTCCTCAGCCAAGTCTGGTCGGTCAACTGTCAAATGTCCAGTGTTGTCTTCATAGTGTATATTCAAATCATAATGATCAATTGTAATATTACTCAGGTGTCAATTTTTAACTATTTTGAAATTATATTATATACATTTTAGATACAATCAGGATGGGCATTCAGCCTTGTGCACCACACAGGCAATGAAGTAGTAGAAGTATTAGTTTGTATGCTATACACGCAAGTTATGTACATGAAATGCACTGTATATTTTGGCAAATACAACTGACCAATAACAAGTAAAAAATACTTGTAATTTCAACAACACAAGTACTGAACAAATTTAATTATGTACAAATACTTGACTCCAACCTTGTTACATACTCTCAGAACGGTCTCTGTCAACTATCTGGTTGGTGACAAACATGGCCACTCAGATTCATCCTGTGCCACGTTTCTTACGAGGGACAAAAATATGTTGTTAAGTTCTTATATAGTGAAAAAAACTGTTTAATATTCAGTCTGTCGGACTGCTTAAAGGACTTTACACTTCACCTCCTGGCAGACCGACTCATTTGAACACCATCATATCTTCTCTGTGAAGCATTCAGCAATGTTGCAATTACTGCTTGAAAACACACCCCGCCACCGTCTATAGCCAGATGCTCATCTCATATATACAGCTCAGAGAAGTGATGCAATGTAGAGTGAACAAACTTGCCCTAGTTTCGAAATGGCAGATTCCCTCGACTTAGTGTCCAACGTTCTGACACCACCCTACTCCCCCCACCACTAACTCACCCAATGATTATTTTACAAAATTAACAAAACAGGTACAAATTTTAGAATAAAAATGTATATAAATTCACCAATGACATTGTACAAGATATAAATAAATTATTTAAGGAAAGAATATTTACCAGCCGTTCCTTTCCCTTGGGGAGGGAGTCAAGGACAGTCTTCAGTTGGTGGAGGTAGTCATCAGCCTGCGCCTTCCTATTCTCCTTCAGTGTCACCTCATTCAGTAGTTCAGTTATCTAAACGACAGGACAGACAGACACTGAACGCAACTGTTTCTCAAACATTTGGCTAAGTGATCCAAGAAACACAGCTTCACATAGAGACCCGTCCGAGTTCAATTTGGTCAGGTTGAAATTTGAGCTAAAATATATATATTATTGATTCTTGCTGTTATGTGTATATACACTGTGCTTTAAAAATGTGTGTTACACTTGTGAATGCATGTGTTATTGTATACGTATATATGCGTAACTTGACTGAATTGTATGTATTTACGAGGACATTTTTGGACTAGTAAAACTTTGATCCTGCATAACAGCCTGCCCCGAGGTAGGTGACATTGACACACCCCCCACACTAATTAGTAACACCGCAAGTCACACCTACCAAATGTCACAGCTACCACATGTCACACCCACCACATGTCATGCCCACCACACATCACACCCACCACACGTCATGCCCACCACACGTCACGCCAACCACACGTCACGCCCAACACACGTCATGCCCACCATACATCATGCCAACCACATGTCACGCCAACCACACGTCACGCCAACCACACGTCACGCTCACCACACGTCACGCCAACCACACGTCACGCCCACAACATGTCATGCCCACCACATGTCACACCAACACCAAACATCACACCTACCATACCCATTTTTACTAACACACTGATTGAAGAAACTAGGGAATCTCAAGCACATTAATATCCTGAAACACAACCAAATATCATATGACCAAAATAACCCGTCTGATAGAAAGATTGACCTACTTGCAAGCGAAACAGACTTGAATGAAACAGAGTCTCGGTCTCTCGCAGCTCGTTTATCTCCTCGTTCGTTGGTTCAACAAAGTCTTCCTTGTTCAACCGAGGCCGTTTTGTTGTTGGTACATCTGGTGTAGTTGATTGGGGTGTAAGGTCAACATCTGGTGTAGTTGATTGGGGTGTAAGATCAACATCTGGTGTAGCTGATTGGGGTGCAAGGTCAACATCTTCTGACGACTCATCTGTGATAGTCCAGAAAGCATGATACAGAAATACTATGTACGACAGCTCAATGTGTGGCAGCAATGCATAAAAACAAAAGGATTAAGTATTACAATTTGAGTTGTAAATGCTCATAGCATTTATGACTAAAATAGCGTCAAATACAATACAGTCAGATATATTTGACTGTCCAAAAGTGTTTTATATATTTGTTTTTGTTGAAATGCATTATGTGAGGAAACTGTTTGTTCACAAGAAGTGGCCTCTGGTGCAAAGTCATCACAGTGTATTGACATCAGAAACTCTACACTGGAATCATTCAAGCTTTTACTCTGGGATTTTAGATACATTATGACAATTTTGGTAAACACTGAACCAATGAATTCATAAATTGTTTCTGCTTTGCTAAACCAATTGGGAAGGCAAACATGCTCACTGTACAACTAATTAACTAATTTCATTTAGGTTTACAAACACATTTGTTCAAAGTAATAATTGACCAAAATAACAATTTGCTATTTGGAGCTAATCGAATCTACATCCTATGGCACAAAGATCATTATGTGTAATTATTATCATTTTGGCGTAATTACATAAACATGGCAGTCACTCCAACCTGCAATTGACGAGTTGCCAGAATCTTCATCTTCAGGAGTTATTTCTGCCTGTGTGTTAGTCACCTTTGCATCCTTCTGAAAGAAGATTTATATACAGTGTATTCCAGAAAACTCAAACTTGCATTGTTGATTTTCACTTAAGTCGATATTTGTCCTCGGCCCTGTGTCTAAAAGGTGCTAAAACATAAGTCCTGATAAGTGGAACTTCTGCTAACAAAAAGTACTGTCATGGGTCCCCAGAAGATTGACTTATCCAAACTTCAAGGTGCAAGCTGTACTTGTATAGCAGACCTGGTGTCAATTATATTACTATTACTTTGTTTCCTTTCTATTACTATTACATGGTGAAAACAATGTAATTTATTACTATTTATAGTATAATAAAATACAACTATCATATCTAGTATTATCTACTAACAACACTGTCTAAGTATCAACTATATTTTTCATTTTATACCTCACTGCCATACAGGAATGAAAGACAAAAGTAATGTCACTGCCACTTAACTTGGTGGATTATAAACAGTGTAATTAATCCGTATTACTCTAATGCTGATTGGCAAACAGTTAAAGCCTCAGGGAGAAACTAGTACCCCCCTGTTACTTCCCCAGAATCTACTTTTCCTTGTAATTAAAAAAAAAACCAGATAGCATTATCTAAGCACAATTCAAACTGAACTTCAGCTTAAAGCTGTTTGTGAAATATTCACTTCTATAAATGCTGTTGCTCACTGAACCACAAGTGTCCACTTCAAAACCCTTCCTTCAGTGATCATCTACTTGCTTAACCTGTCACTGTCAGTCAGGGTGTGGTGTGTGTGAAGTGGAAGGTGTGATTTTCATTGGACAGCGTAACTGAGCAAGCGTCAGCGTTTTTATAGCAGCGAATATTTCACAAACAAGGTGTGTCACAAGGGGTCACGAATGTTTGGGGGGGAGTCCCTGCATCGTTTTCCGGTTTGGCGTATGTCGCTTTGTGGTGATATATGTATGGTCATTAAAACACTATCTTGTAATAAATATGGATCTACACAGAAGTAGTGAATGCACCAATTAGAGCATTCATTTTGTTGTGATAATCGGAGTTGGCGTGGCAGGGGAGCAGTTCTGATGTTCATCTTCCGTATACTATGTAACCTAATCTTATGGAGGGTTTCAACGAAGGCGCAGCATAAATAATACGGGGCCTGCACCACCTCAGTGAGAAGATTGTTCCAGTCTACAATGCTTCTTGGTAAAAATTATATTTTAAATGATTCTGTCCAGGAACAAGGTTGTATAAAACTAAAGGCATGTGTACGTCTGGAAAAACGAGTTACTGGGGAAAGATATTGATTTAGATTTATACATACCATATTGTTAACCATCTTGTACATTAACATTAATCTAGAATTTAAACGACGTTAAAAGGTGAACAAGTGCTTTAGATGATCTCTAGGGTTTCACACACTTCTATGATATATACGTGATGTAAACAGAGAGAATGGCTCGAGCGCACATGCCACATCATATGCTGTGGACCAGTTCGGACCATCAACGTTTCGCAACCAGGGCAGTGAATGCATGCTCGCACGCCAGGGCTCGCTGCTGCTGATTATGTCAGTGCCAGCCAGCAGTATCCCCTGGCTGATCGCTTTGCGAAACTCTGAATTTAAGCTCAGCCTATGAAATCGCTTAATAGATCAGTGGTTGGTGGCAGGTCAGGTGGTAATAATAAAACGAATTTCAACCAACCGTGGCTCGTGTTACATGCAATGTTTAGGAAGTAGAAGCAATTATTCGAATACACAATACTGCTTAGCTGCTCGTGCTAATGGGCGAACGGGTCATTATATATTCAATAAAGTTGGGATTCCCAGCCAGAAGTCGTTTATCAGTCTTTAAATTGGGGCAGGTATTTGCGCTGTTCTCACGGGTGACTCAGTCGCGACTGGTGAAGTCAATTACTAGTTTGACTCAGCTAACTTCCGTACTTCGCGTAGGAGATCTGTCAGGGCTAGTTTTGCATGGCAAACAGCCCTGGCTTGTGAGGATGGGTGAACGTAAATAAAAACAGGTTATTGGTTTGGAACGATGCACATGCTAGTCATGTTGATGTGTCCGGTGGATCCCCGGTGGTTCTGGACTACAACAAGAGTAGGCACTATAGTCAAGAGGTGTGTCTTTTTCGGCAAACTGACCTCCCTATCAGTATGACTAAAAGGCGCACGACCACGCACGACCAAAATGTATGTAGTGTTGGTAACCAAGCGGGCTGTTGGTGGCACGTAGGAGGTATGTGTGTGCAGCTCGCCAAATTTCAGATATATTCTTCACATTGGAGTAACAAAATTCGAAATTTTAATCATCGCTTGTGGTAACTTTACGATTCCATTCGCCAGGTGGCGCTACTGTGCAAAGACTAAATACTCGTCCGGAAGATCGGATAAAATGTATAAATTATGTAACTCCTGGACCTGGGTGAAATAGACTCAAAATGTTTAATAATGCACACACAAACCATATATATATATATATACCACCAGCGGCCAAATTATCTACCAACATATTATATTACATGGTCGTGCGTGGTCGTTCGTTAACTTCGTGGTCATGCGTGGTCGTGCGCCTTTTAGTCAAACCCCTCCCTATGGGTAGATTTCCTCATATTATCGCTCACAATTTACCCACGTGCATCAACAGAAACACGATGCACACACAATTTCACCACAATAACTTGTAATTTCGTGGAATACATACGGACACTGCATTCTGTGGTTTCGTTTTGTGGTGTTTCCTTTTCATTGCACAGTCAGATTACAAGGCCTTATTTCAAAGTATCCGGCAAGCACGTAACTCGCCACTCTGCTACGAACCCAAACGTAAACGTAAACCAAGTTTTGGCAGTGCTGCCTTCTTGCGGTGACAATAAAATAGTTTACAAGTTGGACCCAGGTGGAGCCATCTCTGGTCTTGGCTTCAAGGCTGACATACCTTTTGTTTCTTCTTGATCTCGATTGATAATTTGCAGATATCAATACTGGCTTGATTTGTGGTTCTTGATTACGCTAAGACTTTTTCAATATAAACGCCACCTTGAAAAATCAAAAATAAATGAAATCTTACAATTTGTTTAAAGAATAAACATCCTGAATGGATACCATAATCTGATATTAACCCTCTGTCTCTATCGTCTACCGTCTAAGTATGAAGAGGCGATCTCATTTTTGCAATAAAAATCACACATACAATTAATTGTATATACAATTAATTGTATGTGAAATCAATACAATTACTGATAATTATAATAAACTCCAAATGGAGGCCTAACATTATTTTTTTCTGGTACGGTTCTAGCGGAACGAGTATATTCACGTGAATTCACGTATGTATTTACGTGTGGAACTTGGGAAAGTGGTTCCGTTCTAGCAGAACGAGTATTCACGTGAAGGGGTTAGGACACTGTTAGACTTCCTGCTTGGTTACGAAAAAAAGTGCAGTATATTTTTAAGAAATGACTTTTTACAATATTCACTTGCTCTGACATAAGTGCATTTGAGTAGTCTGATTTCTAGATGTGATTGTAGAAGCAGTTGACAGTAAAATGGTGTCTTTTTAGCTGATTTTACTAAGCGGAAGGGTATTTGGCACCAATTTGGCTAGTTGACACTAGCCGGATTACTGCCTGCATCCATTTGTAAATATTGATGGGTGTCATACATACAGGCATTTTGTAAGAGCTAGAAATATTACATTTTGACTAAACTCAACCAGCATGTCAGTGAGATGATGGCAACGGCAGGTGAGAAGTTTAATACATTTTCTAGGTCACGTTTTCTTATAATCAGACAAAACGTTAACATTGTCGCCAATGGGAAAACTATCAGTGTGCTGACCCCTGAATTCACGTGTTTTTTCACATGTGTGGAACTGGGAACACTGGTACGGTTCTATCGGAACGAGTATTCACGTGAATTCACGTGTTTATTCACGTGTGGAACTGGCGACACTGCAGGGTACGGTTCTAGCGGAACGAATATTCACGTGAATTCACGTATTTATTTATACGTGGAACTGGGAACACTGGTATGTACGATTCTAGCGGAACGAATTTTCAGGTACGTAAATCCACGTGTTTGTTCACGTGCGGAACTGGGGACACAGTACGGTTCTAGCGGAACGAGTATTTATGATAATTCACGTGTTTATTCAACGTGTGGAACTGGGGAAATCAGCACGATTGTAGACGTACGTGTATTCACGTAAACGCTTGTGTCCTTTCACGTTTGGAACTGGAGAACGTACGTGTTACGGTTCTAGACGTACGTGTATATATTCACTTTAGTATATGTTATACGTTTTTCGTTGTGTTGGTGTAATTTCCGATACGTTTTTGAACCGCAAATGACAGGGAAAAAACCTTTATGTGAAAAACAAATAATTTACCATAACAATTGAGATGTACATATTAAAGCTTTCACTACAACAAAAGTATTATTCTAAGTATAACCATCACTTTTGTAGACTTCGTCAGAGTTGACTTTGAAAATTGTGACAAAAACCCGCAACCGAGTTTACACTTGCTGTTTTAGACTATTCACGTTGTTTCGACGGCCACGTTACAATAAGGACCTGGTTATTTGACACATTGCCACAACGTTGAAATCAGGTCGACATCATCACTCGATGTTTATACAACGTCTTATAATCAATGTTTTAACGACGTGTAAACGTGACGTTGGTACAACAACTTTGTAAACAATTAACTCAACAACCTAACCAACTAGATTATGTTGTATAAACGACGTTGTCGCGCTTACATTTATCCGGGCGTTACATTTTATCCGGGTGTTGTTTATGTGCATATGTAAGGCATAATATTTGGCACCAACAGATCATGTGATAAATAATATCCAGCAGTTAAATATGTTTCGTTTGCTGTCGTAATACGAGCGTTATAGTTAGAGTACATAATTATAATTTGCTGTTTCAGATTTGTGACCAAGTATAAGAGTAAGTCACGTGACGTGTGCGTTGAGAGAAATTGTTTATGTATGTGGGAAGCAAACATTTAATAATTTATGTATATATGTAGACATATATGTAAATGTATATATATATACATATAAACATACATAACGCCCGGATAAATGAAAACGCGACAGTCGTAGCTGGTGCTAAATACATTCCCCTAGATATGCGCACGCGCAGAAACGTCACCCGGATATTATTTAACGCCCGGATAAATGTTAGAGCGACAACGTCTTTGTAATAGTCACTTACGTTATAGGCTACGTAGGGATATGCAAATGCGACGAGCGAAAGTAAGCTTTGATTTCAATAAATTTAGACATTTAGTTTTGATAAGTAGGTAGTCCCCCTATTAATAATATTACAATAGCCAATAGCCTTAGCTTAATGAGAATGACTGTAAAATTAATTGCAATAAAATATGTGCATGCAATTATACCTATTCCCCTTTTCCTATGGGGCTATGGCTATTGTGTAACTATAAATAGTAGGTCCCTATATTTATAAGCATAAAATGCTGGATAAGTACTGTTTTTATTAATAATTGCTTTATGCACCAACTTTATTATGCAGAAGATAAGTAGGTACAACCTTGACTTAAGGCCTTACAGCTATATATTTATGTATTTTAAGGCCCTAATTTTTGCATGTATAACAATTCTAAATTTAGTTTGCACCGTACTAAAATTTTACACTGTTTGACAGGTACTTCATTCGCAGAGACTTCGCGAAAAGCCATTGCAGCCATGGATCATCGCAGATAAAGCTGGGACTGTCTGCACCGCCCATTGTGACTGCATGGCTGGGTTGGGTGAGGCCTGCACTCACTTCGCCACACTTCTCTTTGCGGTGGATACTACCGTGAATATCCGTGACAGCAAGACTGTGACGCAAGAGCCAGCTTATTGGCTGCTGCCAGCAACTCACCGAGAGATTCGTTACAGAGAGGTTGGTGAAATCGATTTCACGTCAGCCTTGACCCAAAAAAAAGCAACTGGACGGAGCCATTGCCAGTGGGTCGCCGGTCTCGTCTCGGGTTCGTCAACCAAAGAACATCGCCGCAACAAGTCATGCTGAGCTTGAAAGCTTTTTCCGTGGACTTAGCCTGGGTGACACAAAGCCTGTTGTGTTGTCCCTTCTGCCCCCGTACAGTGATGGGTTTGTTCCCAAACAGGCCCAGGTAAATTTTCCAGCAGTGCTTTCGGATATGTTCCAGGATGAGCTGTACAAACAGCCGTTCCATGTCGTCCTGGAGAAGTGTTCGTCTGTCACATTGGCTGTGACACTTCAACAGGCAGAGGCAGTGGAGATGGCGACAAGGGCTCAGGCCAACTCACGACTGTGGCCAAAGTTCAGGGCTGGCAGGGTGACTGCATCAAGGTTTCACAAAGTGTGCCACACCGATACCTTTCAACCAGCACCAAGTACGATCAAGGACATCTGCTACCCAGATCGACACCTGACCAAACCACCCATACGATGGGGCATCAAGCATGAGAATGTTGCGAAGGCTGCTTATCGCAAGACGATGACCGGGCATGCCAACTTCTCCATGCGGGACTCTGGATTAGTCATCCACAACCGATATCCAGAGATTGGGGCTTCTCCCAATGGAGTCGTCCGATGTGACTGCTGTGGGGAAGGCAGTCTCGAAGTGAAGTGCCCCTACCTCGTGCGTGACGAGGTCCTGAGTGAGGTAAAGGAAGGCGCCACATGTTTGGCAAAGAAGGCAGATGGCACCCTACACTTGCGAAAAGGACATGCCTACTACTACCAGGTACAGTGTCAGCTGTTTGTGTGTGGGCACAGCTATGGAGACTTTGTTGTGTGGACACAGAGGTCCTATCACTGCGAGCGCATCTACAAGGATAACATTCTCTGGGAAGAGATGGTACCAAAAGCCCGACACTTCTTCCGAGTAGGTGTGCTACCCGAACTGCTGGGAAAATGCCACACACGTCCACCCCTGGTTGGCTGTGCTGTGAACTCGGACACTGTGAACACTGGTGAGGCTGCACAAGCAGTGTGGTGTTACTGCCGAAAGGAGGAGTGTGGCGAGATGGTGGTCTGTGACAGTGACAGCTGTCAGTATGAATGGTTTCACTACATGTGTGTGGGTGTGCTGTCGGAACCAAAGGGAAAGTGGTTTTGTCCTGAATGCCGAAAGAACAAACACAAACAGAGAATGGAGAAACGCTGAATCATGAATGCCCAAGAAAAAAGCACAAAAAAATAGCATGTCTGCAGTTTTTCATTTCACATGAAAATCCTAGCTGCACTGATGAGTCCTGGGGGGACGAAACATGTTACTAACAGAAAGGTGCAATCACAATATATATTCATATCAATCACAGTGACACACCAATTACAGCATACCACTTTCATCACAAAAATAATTATTCCTTTTGGTGTCTATATTGATATAATCAGGTTCAACCTAAAATCCAGATATATAAAATATCAACCAAAAATAATGTAAATGTGTATTTATTTTTAGAGCATGTTTATTTACACATGTAATTTCAAACAGTTATTGTTTTCTATTCAAAAGTTAATTATAATAAAATTTGTAAATGTTATTGTTACCAGAAGCTTTAGTCTTTACACAAAATTATAGCTACACAGCAACCAATATTAAACAGATATGTTTCGTCCTCCCTGGACTCATCAGTGCAGCTAGGGTTTTCACGTGAAATGAAAAACCGCAGACATGTCAGACATGCTATTTTTTTGTTTTTTCTTGGATATCATTCCACACATACTACTGCGTGCCATCTCCTACCATTGTGCAATCTCACTAGTCAAATGGAACGATGGGCCCATTCAAGTTTGTAAGTGCACAGCAGACAGTGGCTATTTTGTCAATCGTGGTGATTCCTTTTCCATCATTGACGAAGAGAAAGTCAATTGGCACTGTTTCTCCCAGAAAGGTGTACTTCTGACGAAGCAGGCCAATAACACGCTCAACATGGATTCGCAGATGAGCGAGTTTTCGTGATCGTTCAAGCTCGACTGCTGGCATCTGGCTCCTCCCCTTTGTGAAGGCAGGCATTTTGATGGTTGCCATCATCAGTCCCACACTGTCATTCACATCAAACCCTCTGTCGGCCATCACAAAATCACCTGGGAGGAGGTGGTCGAGGAAACCAGTGTTCGGTGAGGTACTTGTCACTGACTCGGCCAGCCCAAGCTCTCGACAAGAAGGAAATGGTCCCTTGTGGCGTAATTCCTATGAGGAACATCACCGTATTGTGATGTTTGTAGGAAGACCAAGTCAGTGACCTTGCTTTCAGGTTTAATGATGTTTCGATATACACCTCGAAACAGTCAATGATTATCACAACTTTTGACTTGAGATAACGCCGGAACTCCATCGGCATCGTCTTCCTCAACTCATCTTGTCCTGGCCATATAATTAGTGGCTGCATCATGACGTACAGAACATCAAGTGTGTTCAAGAAAATTCTTGAGACGGTCGACTGTCTGACGTTGAACAGAAAACCCAACAGTTCATTCGACACATTCAGGCGGAGCTTCATCAATGTCATCAATAACTGCTGAAACTTGGTCAGGGATGATCTGTGTGTTTCGTGTAGACGCGGTGACACAAAGTTGTACAGCTGCATGAGGATGTAGTGAGTTGGAAGGCCGAAAAGAAAATTCACTTTGTTGTCATTGCCGGCTAAGCTGTACTCAGTCAACTTTGCTGATGCCAACTCCAGCTTTAAGCTGCTGTTCTCTAGCGTCAGCCTCCTCATCTCTTCCTCCATTCCACGCACCACATCCCCACTCATATCAGTCTGACACTCTTTTGTATCATCGTCCGCTGCTGGTGGTACTACATCATGTGCCCGGTCTTCCACTAAGGAGGTCTGCATGGACAGTAGTGTATTGGCCATGTCTAGGCGAGCTCTGTTAGCAGCATGATCAACTTTGCGCTCGTACCGTGACCAACTGGTTGCTCCATGTGACGGCTCGAGCTTGTCGTGGCCAAGGTTTATGGTGGGTGCCCAGTCACAGTTTGTTTTGTCATACAAACTGGCAGACTTGCCTACAAAACAATATATAAAAAACATGCACTGAGAATATTTAATAAATATGTAATGTGTATTGAAATTGTTTTACTGTCTTATGGCTTAAAACCCACTGTAGCTTTGATACACATCAACAATTGTAACTAATACATCCATAAAACTGTCAGCAGGTATTTTACTGTATAAAATGTTAGTGTTACTCAGTCAATGTTATATTTTTTATTATATTGTATTAATAAAGAAGTGTATAATTCTATGTTTATAAATTTGCTAGTCGATCAATAGGCTACTAATTTATGGCACAACACAGCCATACATAGCATGGTCATAAGTGTTAGGCAGGCAGGCAGGCTGTTAGTTACATAAACCTGACTTAATTTTATGTATGTAACATTTAATAATTTATACGGCCTTAACATTAATCTTACTTACCAGTCACAAAGTGCAACGAGCATACACGAGTGTATGGGTAGTTGGACGGCTTAAAGCCAGACACGCTGTCGTTCCTCCGAAAGTTGTCGAGTTTGTTCCCCCTGCGTATGGCGAATTGTGGGCAGTCTGAAGTACGACAAATGACTGTCTCTGTCAGCTCGTTTGCCGCAAGCAAACAGTCCACAAAAGTTTACCATCCTTCGCGAATAACGGTGTAACGATGAAAAGAAAAGATTTACTGCATCGGTGAACATTCTCAATGCGGGTGCGCGCCGGGCGGTCTCCAGCGCTTGTACTCCAAGATGGCAGACCGCAAAAATGGTGACGTCACACGCACAGCCTCTATACGTCGCCGGAACGCACCGCGGTAAAGCAGCCTAGAAGGTGGGGTAAGACCACATTAAGGATTCGTCCGCCATTACCGACCGAAAGAGTGCCCTTGAAAACACCGTTTTGGTGTCATGTGTGAATTTTTTTCGACCACTTTGGCATGGCACATGTCAGTCCAGTGAATACTGAATGTACTACTGCATTAGATCTTTCACGGGGTAGCAATAAACATATGCTAGTCGCTCGCGTATTCGCACAGTGGCTATTTTGCAGAACGCACCAATATTTCAAAATCCGTCATCAGATTGGGGCGAAATTGAGGGTGTCAGGTTTGGGTGGATTTGTCTGAAAACTGAGGTATGAGAATTTTACGAGTTTTCCACAGCACTTGTGTCAATGGAGGATAAATATGCTGTGAAATTTTAAAGAAATTTTTTCGGCAAATTTAGCAGGAAATGAAGGAAACGTTATAATGGCCGCCTATGTAAAATTTAAATGTGGTCTTACCCCAGGTAATCGTTGATCGTTTCTAATCCACGACGTATATATGGTTGCATAGCAGGCTGGCAACCTAATATCTGCCAACTTTTGAATTTTGAAATCCAGAAGAATGTCAGGTTCTGGGACCACACTGATCTCCCCATTTAAAACTCAGCGAAAACCTCCAACTGCACCCCCGACGTACACATACAAACACACGCATGCACGAATGCACGCATGCACGCACGCACACACGTACGCACATGCACGCACGCACACACACGTGGAAGTCATTTCAGAATCTATTGTTGAGTAGTGTTGGGATTAGCTTAACCTGACCACGATTCTACACATTGACACAAACGCGATGTCTCTATGTGACATATATATAAATAGTTGTTAAGATACTTTGAAATTTGTTTTGACGACCGCTATCTTTAAAATGGCGAATCTGAAAGTCGAAGAAGGTCAATTGTTAAATATTTTAAACCTTTGACCTCTAAAGCCCATGTTTTGACACCAACATTATGGTTCTAGGTGAAGCAGTTGTTAAGATATCCGGAAATGTGATTTGGCGTCCATTTGTTTAAATGGCTGCCATTTCTTTAAAAACAAAAGGTAAAATTGCCACCTCAGATTTTGTTTACTAAGACCTTGTAGTTGACATTCGTGCACAATATTGCTTTTGGCAAGGAAATTGCACGGGAAGACATGATACACCTAACTACTACTTCTAATTGTACCTTGATTTTGACTCTACGACATTGTATTTATGGTATAGACATACAGGACGAATAGCATCAGATGATGTACCACAGGCCCGTAGCCAGGGGGGTTCACAGGGTTCACGTGAACCCCCCTTTTAGTGAACCCCCCTTTCTCCAAAATATGAACCCCCCTCACAATTGCATATTTAAAATGTGAACCAGTAATTGTATTCTATGTTTCTCGAAAGCGTTAACCTCCCCTCCTAAAAGCTGCTGGATAGTGTTCAAGCATTACAAGGAATGCCAAGAAAGCCTGATTTGTGCAGATGATAAAGGGAGAACCGTTATCTATTAAGTGATCATCATTGAAT
Source organism: Paraescarpia echinospica (assembly GCA_020002185.1). Lineage (NCBI taxonomy): Eukaryota > Metazoa > Annelida > Polychaeta > Sabellida > Siboglinidae > Paraescarpia > Paraescarpia echinospica. Next base: position 14,546,957 of record CM034541.1, read on the forward strand.
GTATGGGAGCATGACTGAGGGGTCAGTCCCCAATGCCTTGTGTAAAAAGGGCAGTCACTAGAGGAATGTGTATCAAAGGACCATTGCATCCAATTAGCGATGCAGAAGGACTTCACACTATACCAGTGTCTCCTGTTATGAAAACGCATGGGGTAACAAATACACAAGAAGCCAGTTTTACACCAAACGTAAACTTATGAGTCCTAATTGCATGTAGTCATTCAGAAGTTACAGACGCAGACAAAATACCGGTGAATGAACGGGTTGACGATGATTTAACACTTATGAGTAATTCATTATTTCTCATCATAACTCTGTTAAAAAGTGAACGAAAAGTGCGGCTTTTTTATTTTTAGTATGCTGATTAAGGTAACTACCGACTTTCAAAGAGGCTATTCTCAACAATCAACAACAATTAAGATGTATAGCGAGTGTATTTCTTACAAGCTGCAAACCCGGTAGACAAACTCAACTGGCTTAACACGAATCATAATTTTCAACTATTGAGCTGGAACGCGAATTTCGCTGACTAATTGTATTTAACCAATACAAAATAAAGGTTAGCTTCACCTATTTTAAAATGCGCGTGCTGATGAGAAATCGTGTAATTATGTGACTGTATGGTTGCCGAAATACTGTGGTTGCTAGTTGCATGTTTGTAGATCTCAGAAAGGGGAGCCTTATCGCTTATGAGGAGGCAAGAATGTGTGAAGGGCCTTTATTATCAATTATTATGTCCATTTTGTGTTCCGTATAGTTGTAAAATACAGTTTGTGTTTCCTGGAATACAGGATATGGTACTTGACTGTTTGACACCTAGAATTTAATTCAAAATTCCACAAGAGGACAATAATAGTTATAATCTTCTATTTACCGGGCATGTTTTATAAAAAGTTTCTTAATTTACTAACTTAATTATGTCGTTGATAAATTATGGAACTTTTGCACATAAGATCAGATAGATATAATGTATTAATTGAGTGAAAACCAGATTATAAATGTCACACTTTAACTGTTTATTCTGAAAAATAACTTGGACACACCCACACTCCTCGGTGTCTCGTTTATTATATTACTATGTTCATTTTTAAAACAATTGCACACACGGCGAAGGGTTTCAAGTAAATAGTTCAGTTATATTAACAACAAACTATTACTGCGTGTTGGCTTTTATGAATACAATTGTAAATTAGGTTTAATCAGGCAACAAAATGGGATCAATTTGCATAGACCACATATGTCCCACTTTGTTTGAAAACGCACCCCCAAAACGACCTCATTAGGCCTGCTGGGGATGCTAATGTGGTGTTTGTATATAAGATGACAGAATATAAGACGAAACCACATGGTCCACCAATCTCACACCCACTCCATTGTTCTTCCTGTTAGAAATGTAACCTTCTGCAATGACTACATTGTGAAAAAATATAACCCCACATGAACTTGTGGGCTTCCTGGAGTCTGATTTGGTCAAATGTGAACCCCCATTGTGAAAAGCTGGCTACAGGCCTGTACCAGGTATATAATGTACCGATTTTCATATTTTCGGAGTCTCCTCCACAGACACTGAACGTAGTGGAAGTAGCTTTTTCGAAGTCCTGCATGATATGTTGGGGACTGACGACGAATCCGAATGATGCAGACTTTTTCTTCACGAGGCTGAGGAAATGAATGTAGGTGTTCACTTCTTTGTTGGGGAGGAGACCAAACACAAGTGGTAGCATCATTCCAAGGACGAACGCATGCAGGGTGACAATTTAGTAAAACAGTCTTGATGCTGTTGCAAATATGCCATCCATGTGACATGTATCAGCATTCGCTAGCACATGCAGGGATGAGTCGGATGCGAACACTATTATCTTGTCGACTCCATCACCATCCTTGCCGAGCAGGAACCGATCTCCCTGCACACTAGTTTCCCACTGGCCGTCCAGGTCAATGTCATCCCTTGTGGATGACATTGGGGGAGGCGTTTCCTCCGTTCACGGTACATGGATGACTTGACACGCTGGCACTGAGGCAGAGCAGATGCTGTCTCAGCTGGTGGTGTTGTCAGAGTAGTACTTTGTTGAAGCAGTTTCACCTTTTCCTGGTCGTAAATCGCCTGCATTGTAGTCATTTCATCCCTGGCTCGCTTCATCATGTTTCCCCTCAACTGTCTCGCTTAAACGTCACCTGGGTTGGGTTGGTGATTGTGGCTATATTCAGCTTTCACCACAGTTCCATCATCGCTGACCACCAGAAATGCCTTACACTTCACACTTTTCCTCTTACTACTCGTGAACTTCATGCCATTTGTCAACGCTTTCGATTTTACATGTGTGGGGACTTTACATGTGCATGCAGTAATCTTGTGTGTTTTGATATCTTTATTTGTTTATTTTTTGGAGCAAATGAATTGATTGGTTGGTCAACGGATGAGCCTAAAGATAATTTTCAATAATGTATTTTTGATTTGATTTGATTTGATTTATGATAGGCATAACTGTTCAAAACAGCAACAGGGTGTCCCCTAGCAACTTCGATGAACTCAACGCCAGCAGCCATGTTTCACGTGTCATTCCGAACTCAATTATGTAATTCAACATGAAGCTCATGCTAGCTAAAAGCACAGCAGCTAAACACCACACATCCACAAACAATAGTTATAGTGGGGGTTATAGTGGGGGTTATAGTGGGGGTTATAGTGGGGGGCAGTTGACTTTCTACTGTAATAACTTATTATTTTCCTTAACAAAATATGTGTTAGAGAGCATAGATAATGCTGGGAGCACTTTTTTTTATCTGTAGATGAGTTGCGCTCATTACTTGCTGCTTTATGTACGCAGTTTATATATATATATATAGTTGACTGAGTACAGCTTAGCCGGCAATGACAACAAAGTGAATTTTCTTTTCGGCCTTCCAACTCACTACATCCTCATGCAGCTGTACAACTTTGTGTCACCGCGTCTACACGAAACACACAGATCATCCCTGACCAAGTTTCAGCAGTTATTGATGACATTGATGAAGCTCCGCCTGAATGTGTCGAATGAACTGTTGGGTTTTCTGTTCAACGTCAGACAGTCGACCGTCTCAAGAATTTTCTTGAACACACTTGATGTTCTGTACGTCATGATGCAGCCACTAATTATATGGCCAGGACAAGATGAGTTGAGGAAGACGATGCCGATGGAGTTCCGGCGTTATCTCAAGTCAAAAGTTGTGATAATCATTTACTGTTTCGAGGTGTATATCGAAACATCATTAAACCTGAAAGCAAGGTCACTGACTTGGTCTTCCTACAAACATCACAATACGGTGATGTTCCTCATAGGAATTACGCCACAAGGGACCATTTCCTTCTTGTCGAGAGCTTGGGCTGGCCGAGTCAGTGACAAGTACCTCACCGAACACTGGTTTCCTCGACCACCTCATCCCAAGTGACGTTGTGATGGCCGACAGAGGGTTTGATGTGAATGACAGTGTGGGACTGATGATGGCAACCATCAAAATGCCTGCCTTCACAAAGGGGAAGAGCCAGATGCCAGCAGTCGAGCTTGAACGATCACGAAAACTCGCTCATCTGCGAATCCATGTTGAGCGTGTTATTGGCCTGCTTCGTCAGAAGTACACCTTTCTGGGAGAAACAGTGCCAATTGACTTTCTCTTCGTCAATGATGGAAAAGGAATCACCACGATTGACAAAATAGCCACTGTCTGCTGTGCACTTACAAACTTGAATGGGCCCATCGTTCCATTTGACTAGTGAGATTGCACAATGGTAGGAGATGGCACGCAGTAGTATGTGTGGAATGATATCCAAGAAAAAACAAAAAAATTGCATGTCTGACATGTCTGCGGTTTTTCATTTCACGTGAAAACCCTAGCTGCACTGATGAGTCCTGGGGGGACGAAACATATCTGTTTAATATTGGTTGCTGTGTAGCTATAATTTTGTGTAAAGACTAAAGCTTCTGGTAATAATAACATTTACAAATTTTATTATAATTAACTTTTGAATAGAAAACAATAACTGTTTGAAATTACATGTGTAAATAAACATGCTCTAAAAATAAATACACATTTACATTATTTTTGGTTGATATTTTATATATCTGGATTTTAGGTTGAACCTGATTATATCAATATAGACACCAAAAGGAATAATTATTTTTGTGATGAAAGTGGTATGCTGTAATTGGTGTGTCACTGTGATTGATATGAATATATATATATAGTGATTGCACCTTTCTGTTAGTAACATGTTTCGTCCCCCCAGGACTCATCAGTGCATGTGAAATGAAAAACTGCAGACATGCTATTTTTGTGTGCTTTTTTCTTGGGCATTCATGATTCAGCGTTTCTCCATTCTCTGTTTGTGTTTGTTCTTTCGGCATTCAGGACAAAACCACTTTCCCTTTGGTTCCGACAGCACACCCACACACATGTAGTGAAACCATTCATACTGACAGCTGTCACTGTCACAGGCCACCATCTCGCCACACTCCTCCTTTCGGCAGTAACACCACACTGCTTGTGCAGCCTCACCAGTGTTCACAGTGTCCGTGTTCACAGCACAGCCAACCAGGGGTGGACGTGTGTGGCATTTTCCCAGCAGTTCGGGTAGCACACCTACACGGAAGAAGTGTCGGGCTTTTGGTACCATCTCTTCCCAGAGAATGTCATCCTTTAGTAGAATTGTACAATTTTAGTACGAATAAATAGATTATTATATATTATTATGCCCGGATCAGGGCATTTAGCTTTCATGGGTGGGTTAAATTTGGTTTTGCTCACATCAAAAAAGCGTTATGTATAGGATTTAAACTAACAGTATACGGACTGGGGGGGCTACTGGTACTCAATTCTCACACATCGGGGGGCTACTGGGACGGGGGCTAGACACGGCGGCTAGTGGGATGACACCAGGTGAATCAGCCGCACAATACGCGCCACAATACAATACATTTACTCTGACCCCAGAACAATGCGATTCCACCGTTTTACGATTGGTGATTATATTCTTTAAAATGTTAACATATTCGATACCTGTATTTGGCAATTCAGAAGCGTAAGGCAACATTCTTCTCCGGTTGACTAAACAACCATTTCGGAGATGTCTCATATATCAACGACTAATGACTGTTGCCGAGAGGCGGCGACCGACAGTGTCTTACAGTGCAGCGTCATCCGCACGCAGTGCTTGCCGTGATCAGCCACGTGTGAACAACAGTACAGAAGCTACGACAAGACATCGCAATGGACGGAACCAGACCGGCGAAGTGTTGTATCTACTTGGAGGTAACGTTTACGCACAGAAACATATAGCCGTGGTACGGATCAATTGGGTTGAGTAAGATTTCGGTGAATCTCGCCTTTTAATTACGTAGCGACGATGTTTGTTATTCTAAAATTGTACACTACACATATTTAGTAGTTGGTACTTTTCGTGCTACCTTAGATAAGCGTGCTTTGAAATTAACGATTCTTGAATGTTTAATCCGATACAATGTATATCGTAGTGAATTGTGGGTAATTTAAGAAACAGTCAAATGGCTTGCAGCTTGACAATGAAATATGTAGGATGGGGTAGAGAAATAGAACATCGAACTCTCAATCGAGATATCCAGGTTTTGAATCATTTGAATCTTCTCCAAAGCTTGGACAGTTTTGCTCAACCCACGTTGCTTCAGTTGTTCAAACGAATACCTGGCTATAAATGTCCTGGATATATGTGTACGCAAATAGTTTTCGCACAGTAAATGCAGCGTGGCTGAATGCTTCCCAGATATATCGAGATGGTGTTCGACTGAACATGTTCGCCCGAATTGAAGGTAGAGCGCTTTGATCAGTCCTAAGGATTGGATGTCTTCTCACCATTCTGCGCTGCGTTTTTGCTGAGGAGTAGGCGTTGCAAAAGTTTTCTTTTTGCACCTTTTTTTCAAAACAAACACGACCAACCGATATCTGATACCGCAGTTATTGTTAAATCTCCGAGGTCAGCTTGACATAGCGTAGCGTTTTTCTCCGAACGAAAGTTATCCTCACACGAGTTGGCGGATCATGAATACGCGCGATAGCAGTATTACTGTGGCAATTTTATCGTCCGATGTGTATATGTGCGTGTATGTGTGGGTGTGCATGTGATTGGTTGTTTGTGTGTGTGTGTGTGTGTGTGTGTGTGTGTGTGTGTGTGTGTGTGTGTGTGTGTGTGTGTGTGTGTGTGTGTGTGTGTGTGTGTGTGTGTGTGTGTGCAGTGTGATATGAAACGAGTTGGGTTTTTTCCAGACACTCACACATACACACGAGTGCGTTCACATGCACCCACACACGCGCTCGATCGCGCAAGGCTACGGACTTTCCAATGAGCTATGGTGTTCGATTAAACACGACCTTACATCATACATTTCAACTTTGTTTAGAAGTTTGGTACAATGCTTACCCAGGTGGTTTCGCTTACTTTGCAGATTCTCATTCATCTGCAGGTTTTAAGAAGGAATGTTGTTCAGATTCACTTTGCTCCCACTAGATCATTTTACTAAATTCTGGTTTTGAAACTCAGCCGTCTTATCAAATGCCTACTGCACGTAAAAACTGGTGTGTGTGTATGTGTGTGTGTGTGTGTGTGTGTGTGTGTGTGTGTGTGTGTGTGTGTGTGTGTGTGCGTGCGTGTGCGTGTGGTGTCTGTGCGTGCGTGCGTGTGCGTGAGTGCGTGCGTGCGTGCGTGTGTATGTGCGTGTGTGTGGTTGGCACTGGATGATGTACAGTACTTACAAGCATGGTTAATACGTCTATATGTTTATAATTTAATATTGGATAAAAAGGCCGCGGACCACTCTAAAGCCAAGTAATTATATTAATATAATTACAGTTGTCAATCAAAAATGTCCCCATTATTTAAATATAGCAAGCGGTCATCCAAAATAGTGCGTCCTGCTTAGGAAGAGGGGGGTTTATGGGCAATCGTGAGAAGTGTTACATGCGATGGAGGGTGTTTCTGTGTAAGCGCTACGTAATGAATTTTGTAAAATGTTAGCGCGTCGATCTGTCGAAATCAGACAGAAGCCATTAATGACTTATTGCTCAGCAATATTTTGAGTAGATTCCAACAACATTCCAGCAAAAACAGCAACATTTAAATGCTTTAAAAACAAAAAAGACGAATATAATCACTATTATCAAAAATATATAAGCGAGCAAAAAATTAACAACTCGGAACACGTCCAAAACATGAAATTCTACGATCACTAGCACCCTCATGGCTCGTCCTGTCCCGACGATTTTGGTATAATTTGAAAGGATGCACTTTTTGTTATTCTAGTGTCATTTATATTTCCCGGTAACCGTTCATAGAACACCTATAAACGGACCTACAATCGTGCCGTTTTCGGAGTTCTTTACGGTTCCGAACGATGTTGTCGGTGGGTACTCAGTACAATAATTTTCCGATTGCGGCGCTGTTTTTCTCATTTGCATAGGTTATTACATGCGCACTTCACCGTTTCTTTTTGTTTTTGTTATAAGCTCCACCCACTTTTAAACTGCAACAAAACTGATGTGCTTTGATCACAACAAAACCGATATAAATCTACGTCGGCGTGACGTCACAATATCGTACGCCAACCAACGGGTCAAAATTCGTTGCGTTGGTTGGTTGATATACGTGATTGTGCCCAAAGACCGTATATCAATACAAGACGGTGCAGCGCGCGTTATCTACATTGTTCGAGGAAAGTACGTAAGCAGTTCGTCCGCCATTCTGGAGTTGCGTCAAGCCAGACCATACGCTTGCAGAAAATGCAGTTCTTTGCATTATCATTGCTCAACATTTTCAACGATAACCTCACTATTTTAATTATATAAAAAGTGGTACAGCCTGGTGATTATTCTGATGAAACACGACGAAGTTCAGTTGGCTCAATAAATAATTGCAACGTTTCTACGTGATTTTTTTTCTTCAAATTTAATTATTTTGAATTGTGATAAATAACAAACTTCAAGGATTACTTTGATATTTTTCATTTTCTATGATGCACCGCAGCTTGCTGATTATTCTGATGAAATGAGGTGAAACAAATACGCTAACATCGCGCGCTGGGGTCCCGCAGGCGCATGCGTTTGCCTCCCGAATGGCGGACAAAAACCTTCACTGTACACTGCCATTTTTTCGCTCAGTGACGTCTCCTGTCCAAATAAAGGCTCCTTGATTGTGACGTCACGCCTTCTTCGCGTTTGTTGTTTTAGCAGCCGTTTGAAAGTGGATGGAGCTTATACCATGAAATTAGATTGTGGTGCCTCAATCGGTAGATTGGTGAACTGTGTCGACGAAACAACATCGTTCGCAGTGTCTAAGACACCGGAACCGGCACCGTTGTATGTCCGTTTATAGTTTATTTTAGGAATGACTATCAGGAAACTATTATATATATATATTTGAATATCAGAAATCGTAAACTTTCAAACGATATCAAGATTGTTTGGATCGGACGAACCGTAATGGAACAAGCAATCGTTCAAAAAACATTTTTGGGACGTGTTTTCAGTTGTTCATTTTTCGCTCGCTTATCTATTTTTGCTATTTTTGATGTGAGTATCGTAAGTGGGGGGCTTTGTCAAAACAAACGTAATTTTAGGGGGCATACATTCCAGTATGACGAAAGGTGACAAGGGGATGATGGTCTCAAACATGTCCACCAGTAGCGTGACGTACTTTGTGGATAGCCCCCAACGTGACAAACCTAGTTTTAATTAGCAAAAGCCTTTAATAGCGCCGTTCTCTGCCACCCCCCTCTATATGCCACTTCCATACTACATACTAGCGACTACATACTACATACATACATACATACATACATACATACATACATACATACCCTACATACTACATACTAGCGACTACATACTACATACATACATACCCTACATACTGCATTCAACATACTAGCGACTGCGACATTGTGTGATGTCGCTAAGTCACTAAACGTACACTAGGCGTACTTCTATTGTGATTTACAGCGCTGCTTTATTGACCGTTGTCTGGACATGTGTGCCGTAAAACGACACCAAACTACATGCGCTACCCGCCGAAATAGATAATTTCTCAAACGAACGAGTTGCATAGCATATCGCACATTGTGCAACGACCACACTAGGGCTATAACCCCGTCAAACTCTTGATGCCTATCTATTTTCTATACGCACTTAACTCGAGTGACCTCTAGAGAAACGGTCATACATGTCACTTGAAATTGCTCTTGTATTATCAAGTGTAAGGCTCCACCGTTCGCTGACTAACTGATGTATGGCTAAGTGCTCCAAGCGTTTGGCACTTCCCAGGCAAAGTGCTGCTGCTTAGAAAATAAACGGAAATCGTTGTTGATGGACGTTCCCAGCTTTGTTCTCCCTCGCGTTCGTTGATATTGTCACTTGAAATTATAGAATCGCAAATCGAAATGGCTCCCTCCCAAATCCGATTTGGGGAGGGATAACACATGCTGTTGGGGTGATCGATCAGTGTTTTCACTGCTGCCACGACGTGACACATTTCGTACCGGATATGGCGTACGTACGGAAGCTATGACAATGGTGGAAGTAAATTCGTAAGCGTCTATTATAAGTGCAGTGTATGTGTGTGGGCCCCCGCGACATGTTACGAAGAGCTTGTACACACTGGCACGCGACATTTGCTTTGAGAGATGCAGTAGAAATGTCGCAGCTCACGTTTGCCAAGTCAGACAACGGAATCTTAACTGGTCAGCAAGGAGGTAGTGTTATTAATTGAGCCCAGGATGTAGATACCCAACCATAGCGATATTGCTTGTTCGCTCGTTTGTTATAAAATATACCTTTCGCAGACCGCGCGACTGGTACAAACTCTGTCATATGTAAAACAAACAAACAATGAGATACATGTATGTTAATTGGGCAGGTTTATTTGATTTATTTGATGATAAATCACAATTATGATACATCGAATGACGAAAAAGGCACTGTCGACAATCAACCATTTTCTTTGTCATATGCTTTGTAATCAATATGCCGAACCGAATGTTAAAAATGACTACGCCGGGTAAATGGGATGATTCTGCAAGACGACCACCCAACTTCAAACCCCTGTTAGGGAAAGGAGGTGGTTTGATTTGCCAGTTATACATACTTTAAATAGCGAAAGAAGTTTATCTCCTCCCGACCGTGGTTACCTAAAATAAATTACAGTGTTACTAATATTAATAGTTTCGTCAACTTGAATGCGTCCGACTTTTTGTTTCGTTCTATCGAAGGTCGCGAACAATCCTTCCTGTAGATCGCCTTGTTATCGTCATTGGCGGTACCTCGGAATGAGGACGACGTCGGCCAAAGGTCGGTCGTGTGTCCTCCGGTAACCCAGGAGCCTGATTCCAGATGTACAGACCTTCCTTCCTGTGGTGGTTCCAGATGGAAGTGTAGTTGACATCTCAAAGGCGCGAAGAAACACGTCCATGCATTTCGACTTTGTACATACAACTGGTTGCCAAGTCAAAACAATGCATGTCATGTGATGAGAGTCCCGCACCGTTTAAGTGAGTAATACGCCAAACTTGATTATATCATAACAACCAGGACGGTATACAATAATAATAATAATAATAATGTAAGTATATATGCATACTTCTGCCAGATGACATCATTCGATGAATGAGGAGATTACCTTGCACATTTTATTATTAAATGTCATAAACTGCAACCATATCGCAATGACGTCATCACAATATGTGTGAGCACAAATACGTTTTACGTCGATACGTAGTCTCGCTTAACCGACTCTCGCCTGGCTGCGTGACTTCGCCAGGAAGATAGTGAGGAGCGAAAATGTGCTGCCACCTCACAGCGCCTGTGTAATCGAGGCTAGTCGATATGCAACTGCAAGTCGCGACAGTTACACAAGCGCCAGTTCCCGTCAACTTAGATTCATGTCAAACATACCAGGCTCGTAGTTTGGGACGTGCGGATGCGTTGGAGGTTTCCGGAGCCCCCCAAAACGCCCCCCCCCACCCAAAATAATCAACCACATTACGGGTCTGGGACATCATTTATGTTTATGGACAGATTATTATACTGAAAATCTTGAAGAACAGCAATTTGGTGTAAAATAATTTTGTGAAAATATCACAGTTAATGCATGCAACGTATAGTAATACTGCGCTACCCGAATCGATGTGTATATATAGATATATATAGATATATATATATATATATACAGGTGTGTATATATATATATATATATATAATATATAAAATAATAATAAGCTTTATTTATACACCATCAAATCCGGGACTAATGCCCCGTTCACGGTGTTTACAAAATCGGCAAAACATCTAAGAAACATAAAAACGCATTTCAGAGAAATAAATAAGAAAACAAAAAGAGTTAGGGAACAAAATCCTAATATATATATATATATATATATATATATATAAAAACCTATGTATAATAACATTACGGGTAAATGCAATGATAAAGCAAATGATTAACAAAAGTGCCAAACAGCTGATCATACGGGATAAAAAAAATAAGTAGACGCCTAAGTTACATTAAATAAGTTGATTAGATACTAAATTGTGATTCTAAGATGAATAAAACTAAAATTAATTAAAACTGTCTTCAATAATTGTCCAAACTGCCTAGTGGAACGTCCAGAAGCAGATCACTGCCAGAGCGTAGGGTCCTGCGTGGTGCGTGACGATGTAGCAGTGACGCGAGATACACTGACGTGCCAGCATACAGTGCCGTGTGTACAACCATGAGTAACTTGTACTCGATACGCTTTCTCACTGGGAGCCAGTGTAGCTGTTGTAGGACCGCAGTGATAGATCGCCTGTCATCTCGTCGAAGTTGCATCACAACGCGAGCGGCTGACCGTTGGAGTAGACGGTCAGATATGCCAAAGAGCCCCTCGAGCGTTGGTCGTCGACACAAATGCTGTCACTCAACTGTTGCAGTCCACGGGTGACTAGGCGGCTGCATGCATTTCCGTGGATTCACCAACAATGTTCTGGACAGCGACATGCTTCAACGGACACTACCACAAGCAGGCAATGTTCTGCCATGGCACGGTGAACGCAGCTTGGTAGCGCAGACATGTGTATGTGTAGTTCAAACAGGTTGATAGCAGCAGCCACGCCCTAGAATAAAGGGCAGTTTTAAAAGTCAATGTACAAAGTGTGATTAAAAATATAAAAAGTCACAGACCTTCCATTTGTCTGCACCGTATATTCACGACTTATAATACATAGCGCAAAAATAAACCAGGATTTCAAAACGTTGATAAACAGATATAATAGACAGACCGAGAGCAGCCACACACCGCAGCGTTACAACCTCGGTACCGTGTGCATTATTATTACTGTTTTACTCGGCAACTCTCTTCACAACATTCGACAATTGCCAGCAAATTGCGATAAATGGATGGGAGCCGACGTCTGGCGAGTGGGGAGACTGGCAAACGAAAGAGCTGTCTATAGACAATCCATCAAGGCTGCAACGTCCGGAAATGGATAAGCAATACCCAACCACAACAACCACAAGGTAGCAAGAGATTGACCTGACAGTAACGATGAACGTAAAACTCTGACATTTACGGCTCAACACGGACACAAAGTAAACGACGCTCGGGTGACATTTTAATAGAACACACTTGAATGGTGTGACAAAGATTTCGCGTAAATTACGGTGAGCAACGCCGATAAGGAATTTATTTGGATTCACGATGAAGACATTTGTCATCGTCAACGCTTGAGAACAAAGGAAGGTAATCGAAACACGAAAACAATACCTTCTGAAATACGAGACAACGACCATGAAGACGATACTGCAGGTGTTACGATATAGTTAAACAGGTAAAAGTGAGTTCTTATATAATGCGCAATATCCAGTCCTTAGGACACATGTCAGACATGTCCAATCGAACTCCATCTCGACTTCTCTGGGAAGCATTCAGCCGCGCATCAGTTATTGCGCGAATATTATTCGTGCACAAATACCCACCACTGTCTATTGCCAGGTACCCATTCATATAGCTACTTTAAGTGGAGCAACGTGAAGTGAACGAAGTTGTCCAAGGTTCGAAGTGGCAGCAAGGGGATTCCATCATGGAATCTCTAACCCGGAACGCCCGCGCTCCACTGGCTGCACTACAGTTGATTACGTGTTGGTGTGTGAAAGATGTGAACGGTTCTCTTTCAGCGAGTCATCGTCGTCGCAGCTCTTTTGGCGGTGCTGCTTCAAGGTGTGAACGGTAAGGATAACACATCACGCCGTAGAGATACAGAAGTAGGACAGTCATTGTCTGCTGTTCTTTGCATTGTTGTTGATGTTGTTACCGGCGGCTACACAATTGTCGTTGCTTCAAGATTCAATTTATTTGACCTTGTCCACATACACATTATTTACAGTAATACATTGGTAATATGAATAATATGTAAGGTCGGGGAGACTCCCGTTAAGACATATATTGTCGCTAGCACAGGAGCCACCCCACAAATGTAAACAATAACAACATGTACATATTATGATCTGATTAGTAAATTATAACTTTTGCTTTAAGAATTACAAATATAGAAATCATGGATAAAACAGCATGATTCATAACTTAAATAATGTAATTTTTGATGTAACTTGAAACCGTGTAGATTGGGTGTATACATTTTCTGAATAATAATGTCTGGTGTATTATTAACTGTCTCAAATATGCGATATTTAATGCATTTTTTTTGGCAAATTCATGTTCGACTCTTGGCATACTCAGATAATTTTGTTTACGTATGTTGTGTTGATGAATGTCATAGTTGTGTATGCAAGGAATGTGTTTGAAATATTCGGGTTAATTAATTTGTAGTAGAATTTTAGTTGCTTGAGTCTGTAAATGTCATTTGGTAATTGAAGTGTTTTATAAACAGGTCTTGTGTGAACATTGCATTTACTTACGGATATTATTCGCATTGTTTTTTTCTGTCATTTGAAAAATTCGATGTGCCTGATGACCCCATAAGAGGATACCATAATTAATATGAGGGATAATAAGATAATTATACATAATATATAAAGCTTGAAGTGGTAAAAAGTTTATTTATAATTCCTATGTTTTAGTTATTTTAATTGCTATTTGTTTGTGTGACTCTACCGGTTTAAATGTTTATTTATGGTAATGCAAACAAATTAGAAATCATTTTCACCTTCAAAGTTTATCCTGTTTATTTCTAATAGAAGGTACTCTACTTTCTTCTGATGCATATGAAAAATCATAAATTTAGTTTTTGGGGTATTTAGTGAAAGTATTTGCTTTCAACCAATCGCTAACCTTTGTGAGTTCTTTGTTAATATCTTCACTTTGCAGTTGGCCTTCTGAAACTTTAAATGATCTTAGTGTACTAGTAAGGGTAGTATCATCTACATAAATTACCAATTTTAAAAGGTCACTCGAAAATGCTACGTCATTGATGTATATAATAAACAAGAGTGGTCCTAAAATTGAACGTTGTGGAACGCATTGTCGTTCTTCTTGTCTAGTGTTGTGTGTATGTCGTGTGTGTGTGTGTGTGTGTGTGTGCGTGTGCGTGTGCGTGTGTGTGTGTGTGTGCGTGTGTGTGTGTTTGTGTGCCCGCCCGCCCGCCCGCCCGCGAATTATGTTAGGTGTAGTTTTTGTAAACTTTGCACAAACTACGCCAAACATCATTCGTAGAAGTGTTGAAATGACAAATATACTGCTTAGGCTCTCTCTGAAATTGGATCTTTCGGTTGCACTATTTTTATTGAATAGTTAGTTCATATTCCGTCATCCTACAACGACATCAATGAAGTTTTCGAGTTTTAGCTGCCGGCTATGGCCAAGCCTGCTCACAAACATCTGAATGCTCGTTGCCGAACAGCGAGTGTGTCAAGGACTTCCAAACGTGCAAACTTGGACGTTGTTGGTGTAATGAGACACATGTGTATGACTTCAGAACAACCAATAAGTGTCTACCAGGTAGGCAAATGCAAAACTTACATATAAACATACATACATACATACATACATAGATACATACGTACGTAAGTACGGCGACCTGTAGAAAACACCGATCGCATACGCATTATTATTATTATAGTATGCATATATCGTATATATTACTATATATGATATATATATATACACATACATATATTATATATGATATATGTATAATATATGTATATATATATATAATGTTATGTATAATGTACAGCGTATATGTGTGTGTGTATGTATGTATGTATGTATGTACGTACGTACGTACGTACGTACGTACGTACGTACGGACGGACGGACATACATACATATATACACACACACACACATATACATTATACATAAAATTATATATATATATATACATATATTATACATATATAATATATAATATATGTATGTGTATATATATATATATATATATATCATATATAGTAATATATACGATATATGCATAATATAATAATGCGTATGCGATCGGTGTTTTTTACAGGTCGCCTGATGGGCGACGAGTGTCTAGAGGGCACCGAAATCTGTTACGACGGCCTCTGTCTCCAGTCGGTGTGCACCTGTCCTCCGCTGTCCATAGCCAGTGACGACAGGAAGGAATGCGTCCCAATGAAGGCACTGCCTGTCGCCTGCAGCAAAAGCAAACCTTGCCGAACAAGTGAGTGTTTGCGTTCCTGACCTACGACTTTCCAAAAAACCCTCACTCACAACGCTACGGTAAAGCGTTGAACAAAGCATTCCTAGATTGAAACTTCTCTGAGTATTTTCAACCTAGGTTCAAAACACTGTTCTCGTGTTGAAAATGACTCTCACATTCATACACGAGCGTTATGATTTTATGATAAAATTATTTGTTTTTAAGTTGGGGACTGAATGTGTTGAACCTAGGTTGAAACATTCTAGAGTGTCATGAACATAGTTTCGAAATACTACAGTAGTATTGTTGAATATTTTAATTATGTTATTATTATTATATTGACCATTGTTGCGCAACATATTCGCGAAGGCCTATCGTTATATAGATTGGTCTTCCTTATGTAACCATAACTACCAACTTAACTGGTTTTTCTTTTGTAATTAAAGCTGGTTTTTCAACTGGTATGGCCCGTCACGAACCCAGTTCTTCGATGTCCAGATAAATGGTTGTTCAAATAATATCCGCAGTTGCATCAATAAAACAAATGCATACATTTTTTAGACAGTCGAAAGGCTTTTTTAGAATGCAAGTAAAGTCGACGGTGCGAATATTGTATCAGGCTTATTAAACGCCATTTGGCGGGCAATATGACTTCAACATAGTTATTGTAGTATTAATAACAATATATAAATAAATTCTGAACTTTTAATACATTTGTAGGGGCTAACTGTTGTAGGTCCGCTGTTGGAAGAATGCGTCAACGGTACATGTCGCTGTCGACCCGATATGATTCTACGAGAGGGACACTGCACTGCAGGTAGGTACTTAAGCAACTATCTTGTCTATACAGTAGTGTATGTGAGGATCCAGCAGGCAGAAATGTACTCTTTGTGATTATTTGGAACTTTATTTAATATATTACACACACGCGCGCGCGCGCGCCCGCACGCACATACACGCGCGCACATACGCAAGCACGCACACGCGCACGCGCACGCGCGCGCGGACACACATACACACTTGACAACAGTCATGCATGAATATAATATTGTGATGTATTTTGGTGACATCAGAAACATCACACATACGCTTACAGTACCTTTGATAATAAGTAATATCGCCAAATATTAGGCAATGAAAAATACTCATTATAATCAATCATTTGCAGCACATTTCGTCTGCTTCATTACGGTAGCATGTAGACGGAATGTTACAAAAAACATGAGTAGTGTTTACTGTATGTCAGTTGTAATATTAAGTTGTTAGGTGCGATTCATATCTGAGTCAGAACTGGAAAGCGGTGAGTACCGGTAGATTTTAGATACGTAGGACCTGCGTCCTTCTTGGGACGTTGGACTCTGCCTGGTAGGTGCTCCTGTGTCAATATGTAAACAGAGGGAATGAAAGAGAAATGACAGAAACTGACAGAGAGACCGGGGAGACAAGTGGGAGGGATAGAGGGTGAGGCAGACGGAAATGGAGGGAATCTGCAAGACATATGGTAGGGATAGTTTGGTGGCTACTGCCAAATGCAATACAGCCGTACAAATCAAAACTTGAAGTATATCACAGTTAATTTACGTGTACTTCGTGGCCGAATTATAACATAATTGGGCATGTCGCAATTCTATACAAAATCCCGACAAGCTGCGAACATCAGTTAGCTATGCGTTGATCGTTGAACATTTATGCTTTATATGTTATCTCTAACGTGCGTGCATGTATACGTGCACACGTGTATCAATATGTTGTGTTTGAAGCCCGCCTGGGTGAGGACTGCTCGCAATATGGCCGATGTGGTTCGTCGCTCGTCTGCCTCAACAATGACACGTGTCAATGTCCAAGTGGCCAGAAACACATAACTGGTTTGATCCTGGGAGTCACGTACGGAAATTGCGTGCCGGAAGCCGGTGAGTGGTCTAAGGTATTCTGAGATCAGTGGTTCCTGCTGACACCATCCCCAGTGGATGGATGCCCAGAGCTTTATTTACTTTACTTTACTTTACACTTTGCACTCCAATGCATGTGTCCACGTTAACAAGGTTTATGTCTCGAATAAACGAGGCGAGCACATGACGGGACCTATTAACTTTCAAAAATTGTGTTCCCGTGAAATGACGTCTTCAACTTCAAGAAGTGCTTAATCCCACTCTGGAGCATTGTCGCCGCACTGTTTTTACCAGCTGGTGAAATTTGTGATAATAGTTATAACATGAATGTACATGGTGCCGGTTAGAATAACTAAAACGGTTGATATCTGGATTTAAACAGTGCTACACATTTGGGTTGCTATTAGATATATATATATAAATGCTTATACCTAAACTTCCACTCAGGAAACATGAGTTCTGCAGTATAGATGAGATAGTGGAGGTTGTGACCTCTTGTGGTCAGTGTAGATGGATAAAGAAACGTGGCTTCTGCTGGTATTATTACGTGGTGTGGCACACGGTAAGTCACAGTTATCTTGGCGTTAGTTCTGTGTTGTATGGGTTTCTAGCATATATTCTGCATCATTTGAATGCGAATACCGGTGGTCTAATGGTCTCCAATTACGAATCTTGCGGACCGCCGTTGGACAGCCTCCAACAGTTGGATAATGATCCTGGTGTGGGGACCCATATTGAGCTGGCATATTCAACGATGGACCTATCTGATGTCTTGTAGCACTGTATCTTAATGTGTTTTAATAGGCAACAACGGAGGTTTCTCCCTAGGAAGTTAAAGCTGTCATTTGCTTTCTTTACTAAGTCTTTGATAAGTGTTATATTTCCAGTTATTATGATCCCAAGGGACGTTCCGTTGTTTACAAGGGTGATGTTGCTACAATGGATGTTGTAAGTAGAGGTAATTAGATTTCGCTTCTGTGTGATTCCCCACACATGCTTGGGTTAGATGCCGCGATTGCCTGATTACTAGTGCCCGTAATATCGAGGCTCTACTGCACTTAAATCCAGTGTGTAGCCGCTAATGTAGCATAGAATGATACACCTATAACGTTATTGTTTACATCACATAAATTAAACGGGGCCAATTTACACAAGTTGCAATCCGATTATGAGTGTTACTATTCCACCGTCTCGTACATATATAGCTGCAAGCGACTGGCAAAGGTGCCAGTTGATATATTTCTTCTTCTTCGTCGAATGTTCCGACAGGGACTCCGGATCCTCGTGCGAAGATCGCTATGCGACGCAGAACCTCCAGAAAGCCAAAGATCGTTTCCTTTACTGGTGTTTGATATACCAATCACAGATGTGTTGCATTTTATAAAGACCAATGAGGAAAAAGTCGAAATTGTTCGGTCATTCCAATATCTTGGCGTGTCCATGCAAGATGATTTCACTTTGGTAAGTGTAGCAGGTACTATAGTTAAACACTATAGTTGTGATAGAGCTGCCACACTGTGGCAGGTATTGAATAAAAGGGTATACTTGACACAGTAGCCATCAAGGGATTGAGGTGTCAACCTGGACAGAGTCCTGGCACTGGCTGATAAAGCCACACGTTGTTACATAGACTCTGCTATTAAAACAGCATTACACCTTTTTACAGGTGGGGAGTTGTAGTGGTTCTCTCGAACTACCGAACTGAGCAACCGCGAGAGTGGCGCCCGATGTGGGGCTAGAGAGGCCGCACAGCTTGTTGAAACTTGGGACATTGACTGTAGACAGCCACAGGCCTGGTCAGCCCATGTGACTGGCAGAGAAGCAGACAGGGAGTGGTGCTGCAGGTGCAGGTGTGACTGTCTGGCTACTGCACTGGGCAAGTGCAGTGAAGCGGAACATTGATTGTGTCTATTGTTGAATGTATTTGTTGTTCTCCATTATGGAGTATGATGCTTAATGTTTGTTAAACTTTGAAATGTGTAATTGTGAAGGTGCAAATTGAATGATTGATTGTTGATTACCTGTACTGGTAAAGTGCTGATGAATATGGCTGAAACTGATGTCATAGTAGTGGAAAGAGATGAGAGGGGTGACATAGTAGAGGATAAAGGGGGTGACATAGATCACCAGTTGCTGGGTCTAATCAAGACCATGTCTACTTCACAAAAGGAGAAATTGCTAGGGTCTCTCACAGAGGAGACATCTGTGAAGCAGGAGCCCAGTGAGTCTCCGCATGTTGGATTTTCGCCATATGTATTGCGGGAAATCCCCAAACTGCCAGTATTCTCTGGAACCGACAAGGATGCCACGTATTCGAGGTGGAAGTATGAGGTGAATTGCTTGGTGGAGGAGCCACAGTATACAGAATGTGATATTATCACAAGTGTGAGGAAATCATTGAGAAGCCCTGCTACAGATGAAATTATCTATTTGGGAGAAAAGGTTACACTCGCCAACATTCTCTACAAATTACATATGGTACAGTGATGTCAGGTAATACCGTACTAGAACATTTCTACATCGAACCGTGTAGGTGAACCGTGTATAAAGTGGTCGACAAGACTGGAAGACCTCTGTCATGTTGCCGTGGAAAAGGGGGCTGTGTCTAGGGAATCCATGCCCACTACGTTGCGAGACAGATTCTGGGCAGGCCTCAGGGACTTGCAGATAAAAAATACACTTCGCCACAGAAAAAAACTATCTAACCTTCCAGGATATTGTGATCGAGGCACGGACCCTGGAAGAAGGGTTTGGAAACCAGAATGCAGTGCAAGTTCATGTACATCAAGGGCAACAGACAGAACCAACCTTGCAAGCTCTTGTGAAGAAAGTGGAAGAGTTGGAAGGAATGATCAAGAAGAGACAGTCCAGGGCACAGATGAAGCAAAGGAAGGAGCCACTTACCTGCAATGATTGCGGTATACCTGGACGTCTATCTTTTGGTTGTCGCAAGAATACCGGCATCGAATGCCACCGTTGCAAACAGAAGGGACATCTGTCCAAGAGTTGCAGAGTGCATTTAAACGCAAATTGATCCCTTTTGAGGGTAAAAAGGGGTCAGTAATAGGAAACATAATCACAGCCCTACTTGTGACTTGGTCGGCGGCTCGTGCCAAATTGGGATTACCATTGAGGGTAAGGTAAAACATGTACAGCACTACTCGATTGTGGGTCTATGGTCACCACAATTGGAAAGCCATTCTTCGACAGAGAGTTGTCTCACCTTACCTTGCAACCCTGTCACGACTAGTTGACATTGAAGGTGCTGGAGGACAGTCGGTACCTTACCTGGGTTACATTGAAGTTGAGGTGAAGCTGCAGTCGTCTAGGGGAGAAAGTGAAGGAATTGCTGTGCCAGCATTTGTTGTGCCCCCTAGTCGGTCGAACAGAATAGTGCCTGTTATAATTGGAACTAATTTCATGACAGCCTTGAGAGCTCGGAATACCCTATTCCATGATGCATCCATCTTAGAAGCACTTGTTCACCTTGACCAATCAGAAGTCACAGGACAGGAAGTAGCAGTGTATTCATGTCGCCACACAGTGATCCCTGCAAACACATCTATTATTGTGAAAGGGAGAATGGGAGCCCAGAAAGGTTTCTCAGCTGGCATGCTTCAACCAGCAGAAACACTGCCCGGGAGAATACTCATCCCCGCATCAGTTGTGCAAGCTGACAACAACCACCGAGTTGATGTCGTCCTAACGAATTTCTCATGTAGGGAAATGAAAATTCCCAAACGACAGAAGATAGCGACTATGATGAATAGTGTAATATTTTAGAACGGGAAAAGACTGTTGCAGGCTTAAAAACACATAGTGTTGTGTTGAGTAATGGAGATTGCGGAAAAGGTACAAAGGGTGAAGTACTAGTGAATCTAGATGCCACAAAGCTCTCACGAACGCTCCTGCTGTGTTTCAAAGGCTTATGGAACACACTCTGGCTGACTTGACCAATGTGTTGGTCTACCTGAAATATATCATAATTCATTCACGGACATTTGAGACTCACCTTGAACATCTGCAGGCTGTGTTTACTAGCCTGCGAGCAGCTGGTCTGAAATTGAAACCTGCGAAGTGTCATATTTGCCAAGAGCGTGTGAAGTATTTAGGCCACATCATCTCGGAGGCAGGGATCGAAGCCGATCTAGACAAAATAGAGAGTGTAAAGGGATGGCCTATACCGACAACCATACCCGAGCTTCGCCAAGTGCTTGGGTTTTTCGGCTACTACCGTCGCTTTGTGAAGGGTTGTGCTGAGATATGCAAGCCCTTACACAATATGTTAAAGGGCAGGAAAACAAGACATCTGTAAATAAAACCACCAAGATTGTGATGACCACAAGTGCAATCGCTGCATTTAACAAACTGAAGGAAAGATTGATAGAACCACCCATTTTGGGATATGCTGACTACAGTCTTCCTTTCGAATTACACGTGGATGTATCCCTACACGGCCTTGGAGCAGTAATGTATCAGGAACACCAAGGTCAGCAGCGAATCTTAGCCTATGCAAGTCGTGTACTCAAGCCAAGCGAGGTTAATTATCCAGCCCACAAACTTGAATTCCTAGCACTCAAGTGGGCAGTGTCTGAGAAGTACTAGGACTATCTGTACGGACACCAACTTGTGGTCATGATTGATAACAATCCATTGGCCTATGTCCTGACTTCTGCAAAGCTGGATGCGACAAGTCATCGGTGGCTAGCAGAACTTGCAACTTATGATTTCAGCATCAAGTACCGTTCGGGAAAAAATAATGCTGATGCCGATGCACTCTCTAGAATGCACACCAAGCCTGCACAAGGAGGACACTTACCTGAACCTGTGGTACAGGCTGTGTGTGAGATGGCAGCAATGGAAGAAGATGATGGCACATTTGGCCTGATTGAGGTGATGTGCTGTAGCCAAGCAGCTGTAACCTACGAGGAGGAACTGGTAGATGCCGGAGGGACAAAGATCAATGACCCTAATTGGGAGCTCATCCAAAGTAAAGATCCGGTGATCAAGAAGATGCTAATGTTGCTGAGACAGGGCAGCAAACCCAGTCAAGATCAACAGCACAAACTAGAGCAGGAATCACCAGAGTTCAAGATATACCTGAAGGAATGGTATAAGCTATGCATACGAGATGGTTTGCTTCACAGAAAGAAAGTACACCAGGACGCTAACGAATCGTTCCAGCTAGTTCTTCCAGCGGCAAAGAGAGACGAAGCAATGATCGGTCTGCATGATCAGTTAGGCCACTTGGGAAGAACTAGGACCCTAGACCTTGTTCGTGTCCGATTCTTCTGGCCACACATGGCAGAAGATGTGCACAAGAAACTGCAAACATGTGAAGTCTGTATACGAAGAAAAGTCAACCCAGACCGAGCACCACTTGTGAACATTCGCACACACCAGCCGTTTGAGATTGTCTGTATTGATTATCTAACCCTGGAACCATCAAAAGGAGGGATTGAAAATGTATTAGTCATGACTGACCACTTCACTCGGTATGCCCAGGCTGTTCCCACACGCAATCAGACTGCCAAGATCACAGCAAAAGCGTTGTATGACACATTTCTACACTATGGATTTCCACAGACTCCATTCGGACCAGGGTAGAAATGTTGAGAGTCATGTCATCAAAGAATTGTGTCAACTAGCAGGGAGTGAAAAAAGCCGAACTACACCGTATCATCCAATGGGAAATGGGGAGTGTGAAAAGTTCAATTCAACACTGATGAACATGTTAGGTACATTAAGTGTAACGAAGAAGGCCAACTGGAAGGCTTATGTACCAACATTGGTGCATGCTTACAATGCTACCAGAAACGAAGCAACTGCCTTCTCGCCATTCTACCTGATATTTGGCAGACACCCACGACTGCCAATCGATCTGGCCATGGGTGTAAAATCAAGTGAACGTCATTCAGAAGTGGCAGACCATACTGATTACACCAAACAGCTGCGGGAACGGTTGGAATCTCCTTATAAGATTGCTACAACAGAAAGCAACAAGTCTGCCAGGCGTCATAAAAGGCAATACGACAGACGCGCTAGAGGAGGAACAGTTGAAATTGGTGATCGCGTGTTGGTACGGAACGTTGGCTTGCGAGGCCGCAATAAGCTGGCAAACCGGTGGGAAGAAGATATCTATGTAGTGAAGGAGCAGCCGGACAGAGAGAATCCTGTGTTTGTGGTGCAGCGAGAAGGAGGGCGTGGTGTCAAGAGAACACTGCACCGGAACATGTTGCTACCAGTAAACTTCCTTCCGCTGTCTGCGAAGGATAAGGAATATGTGGCGAGAATGCAAAGTCGGCCGGCGGGTGCAAGGACAGAAAGGCGCGGTAGTGTGTCTGTGCGCGGCTCTGAGAGAGAGAGGAAAAAGAAGCAACACTGACCGAGTACGAGTCGGAGGATGACGACTGTGTTAGAGTGGTCATGGGGAAGCCACTTGATCCAGAGGCTGGAGAGTTTGTGCCTGCCGCATTAGAACGTGAGTCAGAAGGAACATCTGGAGACATGGATATTCCAGATCCCAATTGCGAGATGGGACTACTTGATGAGGATGGATGCAGGGAGTATCAGATGTCAGATGAGGAAAGGGACGAAGGAGAGCTTGCTGAGGATGGAGACACGGAATCGGAAGTGTCAGATGAGGAAAAGGGCGAAGGAGAGCTTGGTGAGAATGCAGAGATTCCGGACATTGCTGAACGCTCACCGTGTCGGGTGAGGTTGCCATCACCAGCTGTGCGTAACCGGCCTAAACGGGAAATACGGAAACCTTTTCGTTACACTGACTTTGCTCAACAAGTACTGACTCCTGCCTTAGCACTTTCCATGTTTAATCAAGGATTTTGTGATGTACTTGCTAAATTGTCATAGACAACATTTGAACATGTGTTCAAGAGTAATATGTATTATTGTGTTTATTATTGGAATGTCGGGACGACATTCATTGATGGAGGGGGTAGATGTAGCAGGTACTTTAGTTAAACACTATAGTTGTCATAGAGCTGCCACACTGTGGCAGGTATTTAATAAAAGGGTATACTTGACACATTAGCCATCAAGGGATTGAGGTGTCAACCTGGGCAGAGTCCTGGCACTGGCTGGTAAAGCCACATGTTGTTACATAGACTCTGCTATTAAAACAGCATTACACCTTTTTACAGGTGTGGACTTATAGTGATTCTCTCGAACTACCAAACTGAGTAACCGCGAGATAAGCATAAAGATAAAACATGTTTTATTGGCAACTCAGCTGAGTTGGATTCACATTATACAGTCGATAAAAGAATACAGTTAATACAGTGAAACGTTACACATTAGTAATAGAATCTTGTTTTTGTCATTTAATATTTATTGCCAGTTGTACAACCCCCATGGTATTAAAGAACTTGGCAATGTGAACATATTACTCCGTCTTACATCAACATTTGTACGTCTTTTTTCTGGTAGCGGATGATTTAATTTGCGTATGCTAATTTTCATCTTGTTGAAATATTTTTCACATAGACAGTCTCGTCTTTCTTTTCATAGTCTATAGGCCAACAAAACTAAGTATCTCAGCCTAACTTGTACCAGGGAAATGCATTTTAGTGCGCTTTTCTGTATAATTTCAATATTGTCTGACAAGTACTGATGTAAATTAGTATGCCACACGGGGCATGCATATTCAAGTACCGGTCTCACAACGCAGTCACCAGGTCATTCTGGCTAATTCCAGCTCGTTTTAATTGATACAATATATATAATCGTTTCCCAGACTTTTTTACAATATTCTCCACATGTTTATTCCATGTAAGGTTATGTGAAATTGTAACACCTACAAGTTTGGTTACTTGATCTACATCAACTCCATTGATCTTTATTTTGTGCAAAACTGATGATCATCTCTTTTGATTTTCCTAAATTAATTTTCATGTCATTCTGTTATGTCCTCCTGGCGCCAATGGCAATCGATTCTTCCATAGCAGATGAACCTTTTCTATCGCATACTTCATGTACTGTCGTCTACATACTTATATAACGGAACAGGCGTTTCTAAATCGTTTATGTAGACTAGGAAACATTTAAGTCCAAACTTCGAGGCTATATTTGGCGGAGATAGATCGTAGAAATTGGTGGTGCAGAAAAGTTGATGAACAAGTGGAATTACTGATTGATAAGTATAATTCTTGCCTTAATACCATTCATAAAGTTGCAATAAACATATATTGAGTAGCAGTTGTGCTTAAAGTTAGTTAGTTAAAGTATTTTAGAACACCTTAGTATAGTGAGTGATAATAGGGTAACTCACTTAGGCTTAGCCTTCGATAAGTTGTAAACAAGATTTAACAAACCTGATTATGTGGTAGAATATATAGGAGATAAAGTAACAACCATCAAACTACTTACATAAGATAATATCTGTGTAAGCCAGTACTTGCTAGATATTTTGATTAGGTAGCATTGTTGTTAAAATTAAGCAAGGGCGATAATCGGGCGGCGTAACCTAAATAAAGCTGCCTAACGTAACGTAATTGATTGTATTTAAATTAGGTCACTACCGGTAATGTTAGCGTTCGTGTCAGGATAAATAATCGGCTGTGTAATTGAAATTTGTAACCTAAAGTGTGCTGTAGTACACAGGAAACAGTCTTTATAAAGACTAAGTTAGTTAAGTTATTAAATAAATTCTGATCGGGATATGGCGCCTTGCAAGCGGCAAGTCAAGGCAAAGCGACACTTGGTGTGCGATCACTGCCACAGCTGGGTAGATTTTGCATTGTCCGGCTGTGGGAAGTCATGGGCAGAAACCATGGAGGAAGGATTCACCTTTCAGTGCATTGGGTGTTGGAAGGTGGAGTGTCTGCAGCAGGAGATAGTTAGGTTGACAGATATTGTGAAGGGAATGGAGATGGGAATTAGCAAGGAGGCAGGTCGAATGGAGTGAGACGACAGGGAGAGAGGTGAGAATACTGCAAGACTGAAGGAGAATAACAGTGGCAAGAAAACTGATGAAAGAAGATTGAGAGGAGGGAAGGTGATTGGAGGGGAAGAAATTGGAAAATCGACAACAGAAAACATGACAAGCGTGAAGGTGACAGGGAAGAAAGTGACCGTAGAGAAGGAGGGAGGGAAGATGGGACGGGAGAGGAGAGAGGAAAAGGAGATGGGACGAAAGAAGAAGGGACGAAAGGAAGTGAGAGCAAATGTGATAGAAGAGAAGTCGATAAAAGGGACGCTGACAGAAGGAAAGGTGACAAGAGAAAAAGCGACAGGAAAGAATGGATCGGAAGAGAATGTGACAGGAGAGAAGACGACAGGAGGGAAAGACAACAACCAGACATATGCAAACCGAAGAAGGAGCTATTCTAAGGCAGTGATTGAGGGGGCAATGAGGAAAGAGAGGGTGTTTATGGGCGACTCCATTATGAGAAAGACGGACAAGACACTGATCGAGGGGAAGGACGTCGTTGTTTTTTTACCGGGGGCTAGGATTGAACATGTAACTGACAGGGTAGAGAAGGTATTGGGACTTGGCAAGGGGGGGTCTATACTGGTACATGTAGGAACAAATAATGCAGACCGGGAGGGGACAACTGCGATAGTACAGAAGTATAGACAGTTAGTGAGGAAGCTAAAGAAGACGAGAGTTGAACAGGTTATTCTGTCAGGAATTTTGCCAGTAATGGGAGGAAGGGGGGCAACGTATAGAAACTGCAAGAGGATGGCGATCAACGCACTAGTTGAGCAGATGTGTGAAGAAGAGGGGGTGGGATTCACAGATTTAAGGGGATACTTTGTTGGGAGGGAAGATATGTACATGAGAGATGGCCTCCATCTTAGTGGAAAGGGGGCAGCAGTTTTCTCAGAGAACCTGCTGCAATCTGTTGACAGTGGGACAGGTTGCATCTATTTAAACTAGATTCGCAGAGGGGACTCACAGAAAAGCCTGAAAATGGAGGCATAAATAAAGACAGCACAAATGAATCAGCAAATAACAGTCTGGAAAACTCTTCTGAAGCTGGATATAAATGTGTTTGTTTAAATGCAAGGAGTATAGTAAACAAAAGAAATGAACTAAACATTATGGTAGAAGATATTGACCCACATATAATAGGTATAACCGAATCCTGGACCACCACCGATATATCAGATGCTGAATTGGGACTGACAGGATATGTAATGTTTAGAAAAGATAGAATAGGAAGAAAGGGAGGTGGAGTTATTTTATATATTAAAGGATCTATTCAGGATTATGAAATAAAATTAGAAAGAGAAGCAGATTGCGAAGAAGCTGTTTGGTGTAACATAGTTACAGGAAACTCAACGTTAACAGTTGGGTTAGTTTATCGAAGTCCAAACATAAGCATAGAAGAGAATGAAAAAATACAAAACGCTATAAAGGAAGTAAGCAAACGGAACTGTATTATTATTAACCACGGGCATATACAATGGAAATCTCTACAGAGTATGGGGAGTGAGGACCACAAGTTTTTAGTTTTAGTTCAAGATACATTCCTTTCTCAACATGTGCTAGAACCAACCAGGGGTGAGAATGTGTTAGACATAGTTTTGTCCTCACAGAATGAATTAGTTGACAATGTCAAGATATGTGAGCCACTGGGGAGTAGCGATCACAACCAGATACACTTTACCATCAAAGTAAAATCAGAAAGGAATAGTAAAAAGCAGTATAGGAGAAATTTCCACAAAGGAAGGTATAAGGACAGGAGGAAATATTTAGCAAAGATAGACTGGAATAACACACTGAAAAATAAGACGGCAACAGAATGCTGGAATATATTAAAGAGTGAAATTAAGTGCATAGTCGATAAATTTGTACCCTTCAAAAAACAAGGAAAACGGTCCAAGAAACACTTATCGAAAGAAGCCATTAGAAAAATTAAGTATAAACAAAAGATGTGGAAGTCATATAGATGTACTGGAA